>CAVNYN010230242.1:0-54853 GCA_963692815.1 Nyctanthes arbor-tristis
CCCCCCCCCCCCCCCCAAATCCTTATTTTTTAGTATCCCGACGAACCAATAATGCAGCATCTGCAACGAAGGCACCGACCCGACAGAATCGCCGGCAGGTTACACCATTGCCTACACTCTTTCCCTACACACGCTCTTCCGATCTCTTGTCCCTCCATTCCGGTAGGGTTTCTTCCAAATGCTTATTAAATTCCTTCCCAAATTTCATCCTTCAATACAATCTTAATTACACTGATTTTTACTACAACTAATTGCGTTTGAAGAGGCGACTGCTCTTCATGACGCTTTATATGTAACGAACATTCCTCAGAGGAGATAAAACCTCGAACAATTGCAGAGGGAAAATGGAAGAAAAATGACGAATAAACCAACAAAAACCTCCGGCGACTTCTCTTCTTCGACCGTCGATATTTCGGCGGGGCTGGAACGGGAGGGGAGAGCTTCACTGTTGATTTTCGGTAATTTTGGGGTTCCGGGGAGGCTGTACGACATTTGAAACAATGACGGGATTTGGTTTGTTTTTAATCAAATAGTGGGCCCACTCTTTTTCATGTGTCACTGACGGGACAAATCTGGTTCCAAATTGAAACCAGATATTTTTATAGAAAAACTAAGAGTAATTTTAGAGGATATGAAAATGAGACATTATTAAATGACATTTTTATGTGACACATATTTATTGAATGATGATTATATGACTATTTTTTTATTATTTAATACAAATGCATCACTTAAAAAGTCTCATTTTCATGTCTTTTAAAATTTCTGAAAAACTAACGTATTAGCTGTGAAGTTGTCATTGTTACTTTTAACAACAAATGGTGAAAGATGAATTTGGAGAACTTGGCATCACAGGAGGAACTAGGAAGACAAGACCCATGATGGCAAGTCAAAATAAACAAAAATCATAAGAATATATGAAGAAATAAAATAATAATTTGAGATCAAAGAGTTAGCTCACGTGATTAAAAGCTTAAACCCTTACCGAAATTATTTGGATTCGAATCCCCCTTCCCCCCAAAAAAAAGTCCCCTTAATACTCAAAAAAAATAATAATAACAACAACAACAATTTTGAAAAAAGAAAAGGTAGGAAAAGAAAAGAAAAATGTTGATGGGACCCAGTTGAGATAAGAGCTTTTCCAATCCCCAAAGCCAACTGTCAACTGCCCAAACCCCAAAGGTCACCGTGGGGCCCTCCACAACTGGTTTCAATTAATTATCCTAAACACGTGTCAGTATACCAACGTGCATGGCACTTTATACAGTGGAGCGTGAACACAAGATAATCAATGCACGGTACGGAGATATTGTTATGAGCTTTGAAGATTTTTATTTTTTGAATTTATAAAAGAAATTTATAATGAGTGATAATGAGAGGTAGAGATTTAATTGAAATTTGAAATGTATAGTGATTATTGAGTAGTTGTCAAGTTAACAGTTAAATTATAATAAGTGAATTTATAAAGAGAAAAAATAAAAAGGATCAAATAACATATTACTCATTTTCTTCGTTTGGGGTATTTGATTTCTCATTATTTTTGCTTATTTTTATCATCATTATTATTATTATTATTATAATAATATTATTATTACTGTGGCAAAATATAATAAGGTAAAATGAGCATTTAATATTTATTTTCCATTTTACTCTCAAAAAGAAAAAAAAAATATTTATTTTCCATTTCAAGGAGAGTAAATGGAGATTTAGTCTTTCTTCAAAAAAAAAAAAAAAAAAAAGAGAGAGAATTAGTCTCTGTTATTTTTGTTTAGAAACAAAAAAAACCGAAAAATAGAATGAGTTGAAATGGCGTTTAGTTTCTTTCTTTTTTCCCCTTCTTGTGTAATAAGTGCAAGTCCGCATTATTTTGATCAATTTGTGTTTCAAAATAAAATGATTTTGCTAACATAGACTTGATGAATCACATGACGTGTGGTTGAAATTGATAAATCAACTAGTTTACTTTAAAAAGATTTTTTAGCTGTTTAAACGTCCCTAAATTTGGTCATTTTGTATGGATTTTGCCATACGCAAGAATTTTAACAAATAGGTAATTTTTAAATCAATGGTGATTTTTTTTTCCTTTATTTTACAAACTATTGCCAATTTTATTTCAAATCCCAGCAAGTCATCGAGTTAAGCCACAACGGTATACAAATAGTCTAACATTTAAAGCAAGAGCGAGCTAAAGCATAAATAATTATGGTGTGAGCAACTCTATTTCTATTACAAGTAACGTCAATGATGGTATTTGAAGTTCAAATCTCAAATATTGAACTTTCACTCTAATCAAATAAGTCACTTTAATTTAATAATGATTCACTTAACTTCAATTACTGGTAATCAAATTATTAAGTTTTTATTTTACTATAACCAGATCACTTCATAACACAGTATTACTTGTTTATCAACAAATTCAAGTCCAAACCCCCACCCAACAAAAAAAAAAAAAAAGACCTCAATGCTGTAAAAAGTACATCGTATTTGAGAGGAAAAATATAATAATGACTTTGAGGCTTAAGAAAGCTCCGGCATTAATCTTTCGATCGGTGCTGATGATTACTATCTCATGTGCTAATGTATTGTCATTCAATCTATCTATATATTAAAAGAAGAATACTGGTCAACGTTTTTTCTCTTCTAAATTATTTGCTAAACAAGTCCTCTTCTTCTAATGATATTTGTAGATAACATGCTAAACTTTTTTTAATAGTTATTGATTAGATATTGCCTAAGATCAATTATATTGTTGTTTCTTCTTCATCTCTTCCAACTATCGGGCATACAGCTCTCTCTCTCTCTCTCTCTCTCTCTCTCTCTCTCCCTCTCTAGTTCATTGAAGTTGAATCATTAATCTGATTATCTACTAAATCAAATATATCTTATGATGTAAATTAAAAGAAAAAAGTTTGTCAACATTATTTTCTATGTGAATCATTTTTCGTATGATTCTTTCACGTGATTGCCATTTTACAATTATTATTATTCACCTAGATTATGGCTTAGTTTGGTATTGTTGGAGCTTCTTCAATAAGCAGCTTCTGTTGTGTTGGATAAAATAGTTGTTATAAGAAGAATTAGTTCAGTGTTTAATAATCTTTTTTGCTAAAATTGATGTAAGATCCAAAAGTAGTTTTTAAGTATTTGGTAAATTTAACTGTTTTATTGTTATACCGGTTTATATTTATTAAAAAGTACATTATTTAAATCTTTATTTATTATTATATTGTATCTTTATTTTTTTTTTGGTTTATGAATAATATGTAATATCTATGTAATATTTCACAAAAAATTAAAAAAATATAGACAAGTAATAATTGCAAGTGAACATTTATTTGAATTTTTTTTATGGAAAAATTTATTTGTAATTAACTGATTAATAAAACTACACAAAAGAATAAAATAAACATATATAGTACACAATCAAATAAATTATGATTCAATAAAAAATTAAATAAAATAGATTGTTGCATAAAATGGTTTGTAAATTTTCTTTATCTTTGTCTAATATATCAAAAGGCATTAAAAAAATTAAATAAAGGGTTAAATTTCGCAATTTAATTATTAATAATTAGAGAAGCTAAAAACAGAAGTTAATAAGTTACCTTTATGCTGCTTCTCAAAATATACTGTAGGATATTATTACTTCTCTAATAATCACTTTTTCTATAACTTACCAAACACTTTCATCAGCTGTATTCTAAAAAAAAAAAGTTGGGCATCCAACAATAATCCCAAACGGAGCGTATAAAGGTTTAAACTTCTGATACGTTTAATTTAATTTACCACGATCTATTTTATTTTATTATTATTGTTATTTTTTTTTGGTGATCATATATTGTAGGAAGGAAACATGTTTTACCAACTAAAGTAACAAACTTTTGTATCAAGCTGATATATGAAATGTTATCTAAATGTTGGCCAAATTTTCACATAGGTTGTTAATTTTAAAGCCTAATCTGAACATGGTTTGTTGAGCCTATATGGGGTTACAAGCCGACTAATTCAACCACAATTGTTATGTCTAAAAAAAATTTTCAATATTTGTATTAATCATAATTCAAAAATTGATTTTTTACTATAATAATGCTAAGATACTACATCTTCGGTTAATATATACATACATATATATATATATATTTATATGTGTGTAAAAGGAACATAGTTGCAAAAAATATATTCCCACCATTTTGCACTTTCTGAATCCGTAAATTTGGTCTTTTTTTTTTCTTTTTTCTCGGTTTTCTTGGCTTTAAAAAAAGGGCCATAACTTTTACATATTGTATTCGTTTTCAGTCTACAATATATATTTTTGGGGTAGTTCGACGAAACGAATTGAACCACTCGCTTTGCCACTGCTAATGATGGATTTTGGAGATCGGAAGAGCCATCTGTTATGCTTTTTTGTGTTTTTTCTATTTTTTTTGAGTCAACTTTTGTGTTTAGAGCTCGTTTGTTTGTCCAATCTTTTATGGATTCTGTAAGATGATTGGAACATATATTTAAATGCTTCTACTTCTTTGTTTCTTTGAGTAACTCCATAGAATTTTTAATCCCACCTATGTTCAATTTTGATTGTAGATATTACCTATGTTGATAAGAGAATCTCAATCAATATTGATGATGACAACAATGGAAGCGTTAGAAAATAAATGTGTTTTCCTTAGACAAAATCTTTAGAGCAAAAAGATATGGAAAGTTGAAAAATTAAACCCCTATCTAAAAATATGTTGCAACTTTATCTTCCGGACTATGCTTTTCAAAATTCGGTTGGTGATCATTATATTTTTGGAAAGTTAATCGTTTCGACCATTAGATTAAAATGTATTAAGATTAATCTCATAATGTTGATCAATCTTTATATGTTAATCAAAACTTTGTATCCATTATTTATGACTTTTGTTTTAATTTCAAAGATTTGTTTCGATTAATATTTTCTCTTCTTTATGATACTCTATTGAGAATTAACACTATATAACAATAATTTATTTTTTTCTCATCCCTAAGAAAACAAAAATTTGCCGTGTAAATTAATTTCGACTTTTTATTCATTTTGACGTTTTGAATTTGTTTTGTCTAACTTAACCACACTTCTACAAATTCAATTGTATATGTGTGTTTATTTAAATTTATAATATGATAATAACTTGCTCTGATATTTTTTCTTATATTATTTATGATACTAGATTTTTTAATCAGTTTTACATTATATTTTCTCGTGTAACGCACGTCTGAAATACTAATTCAATATATACTAATAATGATAATATAAGTCAAATGGAATGTAAGAAGTTAGTTGAATATAAGTTATTGAACTTTCTCTCGTACTGTAATCAGGCCGTTGATTTTTAATTGTTAACAATTAAATTACAAAACTTTGATTTAGCAACAATTGGATCATTTTATTACGTCTATATATACCTAAGAAATTTAATCACTAAATTTTGATTTAGGGGATGTTTGATTCAATTTATGGTAATTGATTTATAAAGAGAAATTATAAAGAGGTGAAATGAGTTATGTAGATTTAATAGAAGTTTGAAATTTGTGGTTATAAATGAGTAGTTATCAAATCAATAGTCAAATCAGTGGTAAATAAGATTATAATGTGTTTTGTTAAAGAGTATCAAACAAGGGCTTAGTTGCAATTATGTAACCACGTTGTTAACGCATTGATTATTTAACTAAAATTCACAACATACATTAATAATTTAGTGATGACTGAATTGTTATTCAGTAATGACATGTTCGTATAACAATTTGTTAAAGCTCATTTAAAATTAAAATAATGAGTAGTGTTTAAAAAATCTCTCAAAGATTTTATAACAAAACATTTCATTTTAGACGTATATGGATGTACGTCATATAAATTGAATACACGTAACATGTATCAATATAGGTCATATGCAATGTGATGTTTTTGAACATTTTTATTAAAATTATTATGTCAAGGAAATATTGATTTGCTAACATCAAGTTGGCATGCTATATTATTATCTACTGAACACAAGTGATCAAAAAGTAATATAAATGCCTTTGAAATTCTTTTTTTATTATTTTTTTATGTAAAACTCAATAGTAAGTATAAAAAAGAATTATACTTTATATAATAAAACCTTAATATAAGTCAAGATTTCTTATAATTATCAATGAATCATCATTATGTGACACGAGATATTATTATCACGTACTGGTAATGCTTCTTTTCGGGGGGCATCAACGTCCGTAATCATTATAGCATTCAATGCTTATGATCTAATCCCAACCGTTCACCTAATAATCATTTATGATTGAACAAGTCCAAGTAGAAAAGCTGATTAGGTTCCGTCCCACTTTGCTATTTAGAGCCTCAATATTAATAGCGCTAAAATTAACTATCTACATAAACAAAAAAAAAATAAAATTTTTAATAATTATTAAATGCAGTTAAACAAGTTAAATTTAATTATTAATTTATACCACATTAATGATTTTAATTAAAATTGTTAAAGTTAATAATCAATTTAATAAACAAAGGGTGGGTCAATCCCAATTTAATTCAAATAAAAAAAATAATATCACATAAAGTGTTAAATTTATTGTTAATTTTAACAACAAAACTAACAACTTTTTAAAATAAATAATTTTAGCAACTACTTTAACACCACCAATATAAATTGTTTTTTGAGTTGTTAACTAACTACACTAATAACCTACTTTAGTACTAACAATGTGAATGCTCTTAAGTAGATTAAAAACTGTATTGACAATATATATTTTGTAATATATGTTCTTAATTTATCTTTATTTAATGAGTAGAATTTAAAATTTTGTTTTAATTAAATATTAAATGATAGTAAATTAATTAATAAAATAATACAATTTTAAATATCTTGATAAAGAAAAATGACTATATTATTAGTTTAAAAAGGCAACATAGACTATATAATAATTAAGACAGAGGGAGTTATTTTCCTTAATAACTCCATCTGTCTCAAAAAGATATTCTACTATTTCTTTTTTGTCCGTTTTAAATTTTATTCCCTTACTCCTATTTAACATTTTAGTTTTCTAAAATACCATAATTTATTATGCATGATAATCAATAATAAAAAAAAATTAAAGTGAAAAATTAAATAAACTAAAGAGTATATTATACTATATTTCTAACAATATTAATTATATTTTCTTAATATATGTTAAAAATAAAAAGATACGGATGTAATAATTACTTTAAGAACTACTAGTACTAGTTTAATCGCCAGGATTATTATTATTTATGGTAAATACTAAAGACAATTTTTAGTGGTAAATAGCACACGTCGTCTTTTATATTCAAACCTTTTTAAACTTGGGTCAATAAATTTTTTTTTTCAACAACAAAAATCCAAATATTTTTTAATTTTCTCGAAACATCTAATGTTCCATTTATTTATCATTCTTCGTGACAGTTATATATGACAACTAATTTCATCAATTCAAATTTAATTTTGTATAGTAGATAGAGTCTTTAAGTAAATTTTTTTTTTTTTTTATAATAATCTTTTGTTAGATTTGGAAGAAGAGAAACTGGAAGAACAAGAATTCTTGAGCTAAAAGGTATTAAAAGTGCACAGAAAACTGATATTGGCCATCAACTTACCCCTTTTGAAACTTGAAGAACTAAAGTGAAGCCTAATAGTTGAGAACTCAATTTAAACATATAAGACAGTTATATGATCATTCTTAGTAAAAACACATAGAAGTCGTTAGAACACTTCGCGGTACACTAAAAAAATACAGAAATAACAATACCCTCCAGCAATCAACAATTCAACATGGATCAACAGCTTTTTATTATGGTTAATAATCATAACAAAAATAACGAGGGAAAAAGCTAGAATGGTCATAAATTATAAACAGTGGCATTCAAAAATGGTTGACATATTTACACATTTCAGGTATAAGTGCGCAATCGAGTCCAACCTGTAAAAAATCTTTGCTAAAACAACGGAGCAGTTCAATTCTATCAAGAACACAAGTAGAAAGCACCAGTTAGTGCCTATGCTGACACGACTACAGAGAAGGCTTGCAAAGAAACAACAAAACCAGCTTCAGTTTAACAAACAATATATATTCTAAGTTCTTGCAAAAATGAAAAATTAAAAGTCAAATATCTATGTTACTGGGTTAATTCCAAGATATATATGTGCCTGGATGGCAGCAAAGATCTTACTTTCGGTATGGATGGAACCTTCCACTTGAACCACCACCATTCCCATATCCTTTACCGCTCCCATATCCTCCAGTACCACCACCGGTGCCCCCACCATAGCTTTTGGCATTGCCATATCCTCCATTAGCGCCACCGCTTCCAAAGCCTCTACCGGCATCATACCCACCGGCATTGTATCCTTTACCTACACCATAACCAGCAGCTCCACCGTACCCAACAGGGGCACCATATCCACCACTCCCATAGGCACCACCAGCATACATTGGTCCACCAAATCCATAACCATATCCATATCCACCATAGCCCGAATAAAACCCAGCGGCAGCACCTGCAGCACCAGCACCATAATTTCCAGCAAAATTCCCATAACCTCCAAAACCACCATATCCACCATAACCCCCATAACCTCTTCCCATCTTACCGCCATATCCACCTCTAAAACCTTCTGGATTACTACCATAATTGCCAGCAGCTTTTGAACTACTACCCCTTCCGCGGAAACGACCTTCAGTTGAATGATCGAAACCAAATCTTTTTGGTTCAGCCCTCTTTATCTCAACCTGTAATGTTTCACATCAATGATCAAAGGCTTTAAGTCACAAATTATTTTAAAAGCAACTATCACTTCAGAAATTCGTTTACTCACTTCTTTGCCACCAAGTTCATGCATTCGACCATCAGAAAATATCTTTTCAACAGCATCTTCATTCTCAAAGGTTACAAAGCCAAACCCTCGGGAACGACCAGTATTGTGATCCATCATGATCTGTTGCTCCAGGACGTTGCCATAAGAGGAAAAATATTCCTTTAACTCATCTGCAATACAATATTGCAAATCATGTCCTCAACAACAAAGATTTTAAACTTAAGTAAAATAAAAGACGGCCAGCAACAATTACCTTCATGTAAGGAAAGGGGAAGGCCACCAACAAATATTTTCTTGGTTTTCGACGCTCCTCTAACCTGCATGTCCTCTCTTGGGACTGTTCTTTTCACTTCCACCTGACATACAAGTCCAGATATAATTCCCTAGTAAAATTGTCTTCCAAAATAACAATAATGATGATGATAAATAAATAAATAACTAAATAAACAAATACATTCTAGTAACTGTGAATAAAAGGGATAGAGGGAAATCCTACAGCTCTTCCATCAATCACATGCTCTTCCATCAAAACCTTATCAGCAACTTCTGGATCAGCAAATGTGACGAATCCAAAGCCACGTGGTCTTCCAGAGATCCTATCCAACATTATCACAGAATCTGTAATTTCTCCATACTTGCTGAAGTATCCGCTGAATGATTCTAAAAGGAGAAGCAATGTGCATCAGAGATAATTTACATAAACTGGCAACCAGAAAAATACGATGCATAATAATACAAGATGAAGAAGATGCAGAGATATCTCAACGGTCAAAGAAGTCTTCAGTAATCCATCATATGTGAATCTTTTATTGGGAAACGATTGAAAAAAATAAAAGTTACATAACAAAATGAACTGAGAGAATACATGTAAGACAAGTAACGCATGGTACCACTCATATAAAGCAATCCCTCCCTTTCTGTCTACTTGTGAAAATGCAAGATTTTTAAATTGCCTTTCTATCAAAACAAACAGAACCTAATACCAAAGCACTCACGATTAACCAGAAATAGAAATCAACCCAGAAAAAGCAATTTGCATATACATTCAACTATGATTAAAAACATATTATCCAGAAAGATAACTAATTCTACCAATCATCTGCATGGCTGGGTTTAAACAGGAACAATCACTAAGCTCAATTTAAATAGCAGGAATGGTTCACATTTCAGACATTCTAACATAAGCCAAAGAAATAGCAACATCATAACCATTCAAATCATTGCATCCTAGATGAAAATATGGTGCTAAATAGAGAAAATTACTAAGTATGAAGAAATCTTGTAATTGTCAGAAGCACCTAAAAAGTAAACTGAGCCCAAAAAGCATCAGGCTCTTGGAATACTACATAACCTTTTGACATGTAAAGTGCACAGAAAACGTAACAATAATTCATTACCATTATCCATTTAGACACCAATTATATAGTTTGTTGATTCATTTAGCATCTGTAAATGAATCCTACTAATTCAATACACCCATCTCCTTATTCAGAGATCATTGAAAGATAATTAAGTTTAGAGTCTTGATTTTGTGAGCCCTTTCAGAATCCATTTTTCTTGCTCACCCATGCCAATAGCTCCAGGTTGAAAAAGGCTAGCCATCAAATCCATGCCGTTGTTTCTTCACCATAGTAAAGAGTGGTCCAAAATTTTGAAAGTGCTTGAGCCACTATTCTCTAAGTAATATTCCATAGAAAACAGCTTATTGGAAATGGAATTTACGAGAATTGGTTTTATAGAGATTGTGTTACAAAATAAGGAAAGGTTACAAGGAAATACGAAAAAAATGATTTTTCTAAACAATGTATCACCGAAAGTGAATATGAGAAGAAATTTGATTCTTTGAGAATCAATCAATTCCATAAAAGATCTAAATCCCAAACGTAATAAAAAGATAACCTATCGTCATGTATACCAAAGAAGCAAGTCTATTAGTGTTATTCTGTACTTGTTGGAAAAAGAGTTGACCTCTAGCTCTTTTGGATCTTTTATAGAAAAATCTCTAGAGTACTCGAAGTCTAGATCAAGATCTCATAAGATCACCTGGAGAAAAATCTCTTTCACTAGCACTAATCAACATTTTGAACACCAGATTGCTGAAACCAGTCACGATAACTGGAGATATGATACCAAGAGTAATTACAGGTAAGAAAAAGATACTATAGAAATTAAGCTGTATACCTCTGAAATAGAATTACCAAATGAATACATAGTTTTGAAAATTGGCACTAGATGCAGTCGATCTAAGATATCCATAATTTTCCGCTAGAAGAGAACGCTTTTCAGATAAACACAGACTTAGCAATCAAGCTTCTACTAGTTGTCTCTTCCAAACTCAAATTTAAGACTGGAATTTACATGTGCATAAATCTCAGTAGAACATAAGATCTTTCTCATCATTCAAAGGTAATGGGGAAATAAATGGCATGGAGTATCAATGAATAAGAAACCTTTTCGAGATTGGGAACATAGTGAGTCTGGTTCTTGTAGTATGAGTTGCTGATATGAATGTCATACTTCCAGATGAATCAAAATGTGGGTATGTGTGACGGGCATTCCTAACTGGTCAAGCATCACATATATTATATTGTTACACTTAGGACATCTAAGTAACCCCCGAGGGTAAATATTCACGTAAAAGTGCAGACAACCTGGGGTACAAAATAAAAGGGTATCCCAATGAACCAATAATAAAATGCTACTTTTACAGATACTAGAACAGCCAGTGGTTTAATTTTTTCACAGTTTGTTCTTGCGTCACTTAAAATTTATACAGCAGAACATGCAAAAGAAATTTTCCATTTCAAGTTTTCAACCATCTCACTAGTAAATAAATACTTCTACCTTTTTAAACACAGAATAATTTCCAAGGTAGTATGATCAGTAAAACTAATTCTGCCGACTGTAAATTAATCTCCTCAAGGCAAATTTTACTCAACTAGAAAATAGTACATCTTTTCCACAGGTGAAAATTTTGAACTGAAGAAAGATAGAAGAATATGGTCCAAAAGATGCAGCATTAGAATGAAGGTAAAGACAAAACTCTGATATCCAAATTCTCATGTCATGAGGTTATAACATGCATGAACTCAGATGAAGAGAAGTTCCATTAAAGCTAATGCCGTGTGAAAATTTTGATGAAGTATAATTCTATTTTTTTAAGAATGCATTAGTCTTTTTTAGGACAGAGAATAGAGCACAAAAATTTATTCTGGGTAGGGGCAGAATGCATAGTTTAAAAGGAATTGGGAAAAGATTACAAGTTACAGCAGCCAAGTACCATAGCAAGAAAGCGAAAGTAAATTAAAAGCACATCAACCTCTTCTTTAGTCAATTATGTATCATCTTCTGCAGAACTGGGTAATCACATAAAAAGGGCAATCCGCTTTTAAGGAAAAAAAAGGGATTAAAACTAGAAGGTAAAAGAATGCACTTTAAGGGTATTGTTCTCTAGAAGTTTTAGATCCAGGAAAGCAAATAAAAAATGGTATGGATACACCCATGATACAAGTAAAGAAATAAAACAATTTGGAATTCAAAAACAGTGCTTCCACATTCAATATGGGATGACCGTATTTATCACCTCAAGCTCAAACAGTGCAAGTTAAGAAAAATTATAGCCATCTACCAGCAACATTTTATACCATAGTTAGCAACATTCATATAAAGTATGACGGTATGTGCACACACAAATTCTGTAATTGTAGAACACTCTAGTGATACAAATTAACAACAAAACATCCAAAGACACTCAATTAAAATAAAAATAAAAACAAACAAAACTTAAGTTGAATGAAAGAGGGATAGGAGACAAAAATAAGATAGAAATATGTATGAGAAAGATACCAAAAAAATCATTACTTTGCAAGATGTTATGCGAGAAACTATAGCAGTTTGGGCTCAAAAATTAATACCTCCTACATTAAGTTTATACAAAAAAACAAAGGAAAGAAGCCGCATTTCTCTATCAGAGTACAAGCAAAATAAAGATGCATATTGTACCTTCAGAAGTCTCCCACGCAATGCCTCCAACAAAAAGTTTTCTATCACAACAAGAGAAAACAAAAACCAATAGTTACTGCCATTTTCACAGCACTCGTATTTCTTGGGGATCAAACCCAACTCTCTCACTCCTCACAATACAAACTAAACTAATGAAAACATTGTAATCTAATAAGTAAGACCTTTCGGACCTAGGACACACAAGCTACACAACTAACCCTGCTGATAACGAAGAATCATGCTTTAAATCATGACGGTTTGCACTATCAACTACGTTATCATTGGACCCGTAGTTTCGGTCGTAAGCTTGTTCCTCATCTTGTTCGTACTGTTCCTCATAGTGTTGATGCCCTTCGAGGTCGCCGTAAACGGCAACGTTTTGTTCAGCTACAACATCATAATCCATTTGTTCTATTCTACCTATAAAACCTGCAAATAAATAGAGATCATTTCCATACTCGTTTCATTCGTTTTACCGTTTCCGAGGCTGACGATCTCTTGAAGCCTGAAAATATGGAAACCCTAAACAACACCTGAACCTGATAATTGATTATAACGGACCTGCTAGCTAGCTATGAATTTCTACAAGAAGACGAGCGAGTTGAGCCGACGTGAGTTGAACGAGTTACAATGTGAGGGGGAATTGTAGAAGAGATCGCTAGCTCTTTTTTTCCGTAGGAAATAATAATTTTTGATCCTATTCTCAGATAGTGCGGAGTCATAATAATAATATTTAAAGGAGTTAGAATTTCAGGAGGACGACGCCTTGTGTCTTTATGAAGTTGGGCCTCGGCCAGAAATTTGGGTTAGTTTGGACTTCTCACACGAGGCCCAATTACTATCAGTCCATTTTGCCTTCTTGGCATAAATATATATCCACACTAGTGTTCATCTATACAGGTCACATAAGGTGAGAAGTTTAATTAAAAAACCTCCAAGAGTGTTTTAAAAATTTCCCACTCACACACATATGGTATCTTGTATACACCTGATTTATTCATTCTTTGGAGCAAGATTTTTAGCTTTTGGGGTGAAAATTAATTTTTGTTTGAAATGTGTAGTAGAAAAGTGGAGAGATATTATACAGAAATGTGAAAAATTATTGTTTATAGAAAATGTGTGGTGAATATGAGTTTAATTTGTTGATAGGTTTTGTATTGGAAAAATATGCCCCAAAGAACAAGCTTTATTTTTCTTTACTAAGATGCAAAAGACAACCTGATTTTTCTAATAAGAGAGTAGAAATATAGGTATTCGTTTAAATAGCCCAATTTTAGTTTTGTGCGGATGGTACGAGGATTTAGAAAAAGGCACTCCAGAGGTGTACACTACATGTGTGGATGGTATTGTAGTGTGTACAACACACTAGAGAATTTTTGCAAATCTATATATATATATATATATTAAACGACAGTTTGTCTGGCGCAATTACAATTTCATCTTGCGTAATTAGAAAATATTTCCCATTTAAAACTATATCTGACACAATTGCTTATAACATCATACACACCAGCTGTCACTCTTTTAATAATAAAAAAAATTATTACAAATGTAATCGTGAAAGATTAAACTCATGACCTACATGTTAAGAGTAATATGTTTTTAAACCATTATGTCATCTCTTTTGTTCGTTAATAATTTTTATTTATATATTATTATTCTTGCATGTTTTCACTCAAAGAAAATGTTAAATTGTTAATAATTATTTGTCTGTAGTGTCTTTTTAAACATATGAAATTAGATTTATGAAAGAAATAAAGAATTAATTTAATTAGTGTTATAATTTCATACAAAGTATTATTGAAAAAAGGCATTCCACGATCCGGTTAGATTCCTGAATAAACATGAATGTGAATATTTTTCTTTCTCTTTTATTTGAATATTAATTAACTTTCTCTAATATTGATTAGCCCAATTGAGAAGATGAACATTACTTTGTATTGCTATCTTCAAGTTTTGTATTGCTATATTCAAATTTATCTTCTCGAGATTAAAAAATACTTACAAAAATCATGCTTTTTTTT
Organism: Nyctanthes arbor-tristis; assembly: GCA_963692815.1. Classification (NCBI taxonomy): domain Eukaryota; kingdom Viridiplantae; phylum Streptophyta; class Magnoliopsida; order Lamiales; family Oleaceae; genus Nyctanthes; species Nyctanthes arbor-tristis. The sequence goes on from CAVNYN010230242.1 coordinate 14,867, forward strand.
TTTTGCTTATAGTTACAAAATGAACAAATTATAGTATGTAAAATGTTTATCCTTTTAAAAAAAAGTCGTAATTATAAAAATTTATAGCTGGAAATATTAAGAAAAAATTACAATTATAATTTTTAACTAGTCTAAACTAATGATAAATGTGTTTAATTAATTAAATATTCGATTTTATTAACACAATTTATAAAAAAAATAAAAGTTCTTAAATGAAATTTATTATCCGATGAATATAGGTTATCAAGTAATTTCTTCATTTATATTTATTTCGATTGTTTTATTATTATTTGACGAATACGGGTTATCAATTATATTTTTTATTCATATTAATTAATTTTCATTGTTTTATGAATTATAAACTACAAATTTTTTACTAAAAAAATTATAAATTGTAAATATTTTAATGATATCGATACTTATCCATCACTATATAATCAAATTTATCTATAATTTAAACAATTAAATGATGATAAATATGTGTTAGTTATTAAATTAAACAGTGAATCTTATTTAAAAAAATTGGATGAATCAGGTAAAAGAAAATAAATATTGGAAAAATTATGAATACCATATGAGTTACCATTATAGGAAATAAAATGTCGAAAAAACCTTATTAACAGACTTTTTAGCTGGAAAATTGCGGTTTAAAGATATCGCACACTAATTTACTTATATATACGCTACTTTTTAAGGATTATATTTGTTATTTGCTAGACGTTGCTAGGTATTTCTATAAAATAAAATAAAGTATCGTCCGATTAAAAATGTATGTGAGGAAATGAGATATTATTTGGTTAAAATGGTAAGTCAGTAAGGAACTGTTTTATGAGTATGAAAATTTTTATGTGAACGAGAATGTACATATACCCATACATATTGCTAGACTGAATAATATTAAATAAATTAGATGACATAAACGTAAAATATAGTAAAACATTAATCGAGTATATAAACGAGTAACTATTAATATATTATTAATAAAAAATTAATTTAACGTGTCAAATACTAACTCAAAACTGTATATTTACTGATTTTATTATGCAAATCTAATGGCACCTATTTATTCAATATTTTATTGTTTATTATTATTAATTTTTTTTAGAATTAGTCTTCCCATGTAACCAATGGTTGAGATTGTAGACTCATAGTTACTATAGTTGATTGTGATTTGATCATTTGATTGTTAATTATTATAATTTTTTATAGGTTGGACATGTGAACTTGAATGACGTGTTTGGAGGGAACTCAAAATTATAGACTCGGTTATGCAACTAAATTTATGCTCAATATTCAAACATTTTACTACAAATATCCAGTGGTGATTTGTGATTCGTATATCAATTCGTAATTCTAGACAATGCAACTGGTATATTGTATTTTATTTATAAAATACTGTTTAAAAAACAAACTTACACATTAATTTTGATACAAATGTGCACTATAACTCTAATAATTGTCATTATAAAATCATGTTACTTTTTTAAGGATTATATTTGTTATTCGGTAGACTAAAATAACAATGTGATATTATGGATACTTGTACAAAATAAAATGAAATATTACTCAATTAAGAGACGATATATTATCCAGTTAAAAGGGATATATCGAATGTGCTTTCTTATATGAACATTAAAATATGGTATATGTTATTGGATAGCAAAAAGTGAAGGCATTTATTTGTCCAGGCATCACCCTCCAGCCGGTCCCAACGACTTAAAACAAGCTTATTATTGGAATTGGAACTAGCAATGATATCATCATTCTCCTAATTTCAATAAATTTGAAATTCTCAAAAAAAAAAAAAAGTGCATTGCACGTAATTTCCCTATAATTAGACATTGCACGATATTATATATGTTTTTTGACCTTACAAGTTCTTTTTTTCCCCCAAAAATACAAGATACAAGGTTGATCTTATGTTTTGTATGTGGGTTGAGATTAACATCATTCATGTATGTAATCAAAATATATATCCATAGAGAGAAATATTCAAAGTGCAATTATATATTTTATCTTATATTTTATACAATAAGTAATAACCTAAATACTTAAGAAAAATATTCGGAAAAAAGAATAATATATGTCTTGTATAGACTTTGCTAGTTTTGATATATCTCTTTAATTGAATAATTATTAAGTTTAATTTTTAGTAAGTTGAGAATTGGAGCTATATTTTATTTATTTATTTTTTTAGTTTCCAAAATTAGATGAACCAAGTGTTAAGAACAAAAATTATGGTATTTTAGATTTATTTATACTATTAAAAGGAGATAGTGTAACATCCCGTGAAAATTTCCAATAAACTTTGTTAAATTATAAGACATATGCTAGGATGCTAGATTTGCCAAGTATAAGAACACTTGTCATTTTTCTAAATAAAAAACTTGCTATTTTTGCCAAGTTTTAACGCATGTGTTATTTTTGTAATGATAATTGTGCCAAGTGTCTGGGACACTTGTTATCTTTGCAAATGATGGACTTCAAATAACCTTTAAATATAATTTAATCATAACTCTATAAAAAGGCAATAAATCAAAGACTTCTCACACACACACATCCACCGTCCCTTCACCCCTAATATATATATATATATATATATATACATTGCTCCCTATTTATAATATAAAGATCTAGTATTTAATTGGAAGGACAAGTGAGGAGATTATAAGAAGGATCATTTAGTGGTGAAGATCAAATTAAAAGGTAAGTAACACGTGTATTGACTCTCTCTGTCTTTGAAAATCATGCTTCTCTTATGAGTAACACATGTCTTGGTTCTATCCTTTTCTATCATTTGGCTCTGTTATTCTCCTTGCATCTTGGATCCCTCTCTTAATTATATTTGGCCTTTAGTGATTGATGGTGCACCATTACTCTAGATAAATGATTGTTCTTTACTCTTAGCCATCGTTAGTGATGTCATATACTCGTTTGCTCTGCTGTCTGAATTGTTTAATTATATTATGGCCTTACTGTGTGGTCTCGGCCATTCTGATCTGTTATTGAATTGTATGGCTTACGGGTAAAGGTTTAACTAGTGATGTGCCCGAGCTTCTTATCTTTGTATCTTTGTGGATGACCTCTTTGTGCATAAAGTGACCCTTCTTCCGTATTGTTTTCTGTGGGCCAATACATATTGTTATTCACTGCGTACTTTTGTACTCACCCCTATCTTCTACAATTCTGTAGGTATTGAATTTAGAGTTATATGGCCATATTGTTCCAAAGATGGAGGAGATACATGTATGTGATCGAGACTTCAGTGTGTGCGACGGAGGTTTCGTTGTGGGTAGCACACGGAACATTTAATCATCAGAATGCGCAGCGAAAGCGCTTCGATATTTTAAACTATATTTGTATCCATTTTTAAGAGTTAAAGGCTTCCGCTACTTTATAAAAATTCCGTCCGTGACAGATAGATTCAATCAAATATAATAATAATAATAACAATTGATTCAAACAAGTGCTATAGTGGTTAAGTATTCACGTTCTGAACGAGAGGTTTTGAGTTCGAATCACACTTACCCCTTCCCTATTATCCCTCCCCTCCACTATCTCCCCTTGTATCCAAAATAATAATAATAATAATAATAATAATAATAATAATGAAAATAATAGTGTCAATTTACATAATCAATTAAATGGAAATATATAAAGTTAGGAATATTGTTAAGAGTTAATTGAATTTATTTATAATGATATCATGTACATGTACATTATTTAAGTTTATCTTGACAAGAAAAAATGAAACATGGATGGAGACTAAAGTCTACTTTTATTACCACATTGAATTAAATCAAAACATTATTTAAATGAGCACGACCTAATTGTATCAACTTAAAAGATTGAGTTATTGGTGAAATGTGTAACTTTTACATTTATTTTTTGACACAGTTTTGTTGACAATACGCTTAACGCTTATAGATAGCTTTGTTCTTGTTAGCATGTATTAAAATTCACATTGAAATCTTTGATTCAATACCCAGATCGCATATAATTTGATTTACAAATAGTGTCAAAATTTCAGAAAGAAGGGAGAAAAAAATGTCTATAAATGGTATTTGCCTAAAAATGACTGCACTTTTAGCAAGTTCAATTGTACTCATAAGCGGCAAAATTGGAAGAAAAGTTGGTCGACCAATGGCATTTTAAGGCTCTTTTATATACTAGTTGTTGGAACGTGTCTTGCATGTTGTATGTTCCAATGAATATATTTAAATATGTAATTTTCATTAAAATATTTTATTACAAAAGCACTTCTCTATAAATAATAGTTTTTGTCAATGTTATACTTTTTTGACTTTTATCGTCTCATTTGACCAATATTTTTGTTGCATTGAAACTCCGCGTAAAAGCAAAGCATATATTTGTCTAATGTTTTCATTTTGAATTTTATATATATTCCCTTTACGAGTACTGTTGCATCACTAATAATTTGGATTGTATCACCAAATAATATGGCTTGGATTTTGTCAGCGTATGAAGACATAAAAAGAAATGAGTTAGTATGTAAAAGAATTGCTAAAATAATAATATAGTGATTCAAATATAAATTGAAAATATAAATTATTAAAATAAAAGTATTACATCTTCATCCATTGAAATTAATTTTTGAACTTGGATGAGACTTTTTGCATTCGTATAGTTTCTAATGGAACTTTTACAAATGATAGAAAGTTATTGATTTGGTGCTCCATTCTTGATCAAACGCACTCAACTCTTTTATTAGCATACAATGCTCTGCTTTTTTAGTTGATGTAGACAAATCCGTTTCACTAGAGAACGGGTTAAAACTAAAATTAGATTAATTAAAATAAACGTATGAGTTAGATTTGTGTTTCAATATTCTTGAATTTATTTAGATCTCGATCATCAATTTATAGTGAGTGAAGTATACATGAAGAGATGAAATATGAACGTTGATATAATGGGCAATTACATCACATTAAAATAATTAATATAACCGTATGTAAGTTATAAATTTTTAATATTATTAAATTAAATTAAATATAATAATTATTTTATGACATTCATTTGTCTTGATGATAGAATTAAATGAAATCAAATATTTATGTAATAATTAGTATTTTTTTAAAGTTGTAATGATTAATTTTATAACATTCATGTATATTATACATATTGCAAGATAAATCAATATTAAAACAAAAATACAAAACTAAAGCAATATTGTACTAATTTTGTTCATGAATTTTATATATTAATAAAATATAAATCAAGATTCAAATACAAAAAATATACATATATATCTTTCCATTTCACTAAATTTCCAACCTACAAAATTAGCTTGAATTGAAAATGTAATGTATACAATGTTCTTTATTATTGATCTCAAGTGGAAAAGGCATACGCATATATAACATAGTTCTAATATGAAATCAAAGAAGAAAAAATGGCAACAATATGCATTAACTAAAAACGTTACACGATTATTTGTGCTAAAAAATGTTGTATACATGGATTCTTGCACATTTGTTATTCATAATGAAATGGGGAAAAACTTGTCTTCTAGCGAAAGAAAAGAATAGCCATGGAGTTCGTTTTCTACTTGGAATTTTAAAATAAAGTGCCAGATAAATCTTTAGTTCAATTCACCTAGCATTGGTATTAGGCGATATAATTTGATTGGATCAGATGACTTTAGCGATGCTATACTAAAATGTATAGATAAATATTAGAGACAAAATAAAATAAACTATTTATGTAGTAATGTAGTGAATAAATGTGGCGAAATAGAGGTAATGGATAGTATAGAAATTAAAGAAAAAGAGTAAGGCTAAAGGTGGAATCCAAATATTTTATATGGATTCCACCTTTTATATAGTAGTGATTTAGGATTAGGATTAGAATTAGGATAACTGCAATGTGAACTAAGCATTCCTTGGATTAATTAGGGCTTGTTCTTTGTAGCTAAAACTTTAGCCTTTTTATTGGATGGAATTGGTTTTTGAAATGTGTGGTTGAAAGTAGAAAGAGATTATAGGGAAACATGAAAAATAACAATTTATAGAGTAATTCTACAGAAATGTGTTTATCTTACATGAATAACTGACACAAGTTAGTTGGTAAATATAGATTGATCGTTATATACAAGCAGTGGATTTTCACACAATTATCAAATACATGATTAACAACTAAGCATGTCAGTTATTCATGTCAGACAAATATGTATTCTTTGAATTATTATTCATAGAGAATATATGGTTAGTATTAATTTGAATTTTTGACTTTTGTATTAGTGAAAAAATAAGTTATGAAGAACGAAACCTCAATTTCAGAATTTACATCCATATTTTGCAATTACACAAACATTGGTTTCTTACTTAGTATTTTACCTTGCACACCCGGCTTTGAATGCAACAAAAGTAAGAACTTCAATTTGGAGCTCTCATATCATGAACTTTAGTTATGTAGGAATTAGCCTGCTTCATTAGGGCATCTCCAACCGTGCTCCAAAAACTCTATTTTAGAGCACAAATTTTCCTCCAACCATGCGACAAAAGCGCACGGTATTTTGGAGACTTGTACATTGGTGTGCCATATTTGGCACACCACTATAGATATACAAGTGGGAAATGGCATTTCCCTTTAATTACTGAAATGCCATTTCCCCTTTTTTTTTAAGTTTTTGTTTATTATATTTAGTTATTTTCTTTGATATTTTTTCTTTCTTTTTTTTTTTTTCATTTTCACGTCAATTTTTTTTAGTGTCTCGTGTTGATTTCATCGTTTTAAGTTAGTATCATTTCGAAACAATTATTATTTATTTAGTTTAAATTATTTTGCCTAATCCAAGCCTTGTCAACGTATTATTTTTTATAAAACGAAAGAAATTAATTTGCGAGATCATAAACACAAAGAAGATATATTAAATAAAACATTACTAGTACAATGGAAGCAACCTATAACATTGTAGCACACAATAATATCAAAAAATAAACAACAAAAACTACGCACCAGATAAACAATATACAAACTACACATTGAAAAATAAACAACATACAAACTACATATTGTGTAACTTTTATTTTTGAGTTCATCTTGTGATCTAGTGTCTAAATGAATGTATTACTTGCATGCAAGTCGTATAAAATATTTCTTTAATTGTGTTCAGTTATTAATATTATGTGTAATTATTTATTTTTTTATAATATGATACTAGTTGGAATTTGAAGAAAAATAGAAAAAAAAATGGTTATATAGAATATAAATATATATAGTATGTGAGTTGGAGAAGTTTTTTAAAATAGAAGTTGATGTATTATATTTTAGAATATTAGTATTGTAAAATAGACTACGAGGGTTGGAGATAGTCTGAATGCCCTAAAAGATAGAATTTGGTGGTTTAAAGTAACCTACCTATGTCTAGGCGTGTTCCAATTGTCGACTAGCTAGGCCCACATTATTTGTAAAATCAAATATATTCCTCTTGCACTTATAGTTAATAATTGAGATGCACATGTGAAAAAGTCAGTTAGTCTTAATTGCCACTGTAACATTGTAACTATACTAGACAATGATGTATGACGAAATATAGTTCTATTGACGTTTGGATTTAAGTTTTAATTTGTCATTTATTTATATATTAGGATTTTAATTGTTTTTTTCTATTTTAGTAGGATTTTAGTTTCTTTTTTAATGTTTTACTTGCTTTCCAAGACATACATATCTATAAAAGAGATTTTATATGTAAAATTTCAATTCATTCAATTATCAATAAAATTATTGAGTTTACTCAATTTCTTAGTGGATTCCAAGTTTTGTTATTCTTGTAAGGGGTTTCGTTTGAATCCTTAATATTCGTGATGCATCAATTATGTAACAAGTAGCAAAACATTAAGTCACCGATGTGAATATATCATCACCACCACCACAAATCACATATATTATGTCACACTATCTGTCTAGTATTATAACTGGACATGCTTGATCAAAATCGTTTAACTGCCACATCACTAAATTTGTTCAGGGCATTAATGGAAAGTGGATATAGGGTAGCTTAATTACTCACACAATTGAAGTTAGTGATCGGATTGTTATGAATTAAAGTTCAATAATGAAACTACGACTGGAACCATGTTTCACCATTTGCGGCCATTTCTCTGGTACTCTAGGAGTACCTTAATATGGGACTTCATGGCAATCGCCAACTCACACAACATAGGTTTAAGGATCTAAAAATAAAGCTTAAAATCCCACATACGAGTTTTTCAATGACTTGAACTACCTGGAGTACTAGAATTTTTTCTCATTTCTCCACAGCCGGCTCATCACTTTCTCCTTGCCCAGTACTTTTGTTGCCTCGTCCTCCTTTTCGTCACCGTTACTTTAAGTTTTGACTCAATTTTTTTTTTTTTAAATTGTAATGTTGTTTATTTTTAATAAATTGTAAAGAAATAAAACGAAATACATATTCCCCTAGCTCCCCATGTGTTGTTGGAATGATGCTTCGTACCCAGCTTTACACGCCTGTAAGAGGGTTTATTTATCTCTCTGTTAGATAAAATTTGATATATAGCGCCACATATGTACATCTTAAATGTGCAACATTCTTCTTGTTGAACAAATACACATCAAGAAATACAAGATTGATAGTAAAAAAATTACACATAAAGCTCGAGTTCAAACTCTACCACAATGAAGCACTAAAATAAACAACAACGCTAACCCAAACACTCACAAAGAGTGGGAAAACCAACAAAACCTACACCACTAAGGAGCATCTCTCTTTCCGTAGAGCTAGAACAACTATCACAATAGGCCAAAAAATATATATGGGCCAAAGAGTAACAAGGCCTATAAAAGGCCAAATACTTCAATTTGGACCCGAGACACAAATGAGTGTTGCTTCTAATTTTAGGCTTCTTCTTGCAGTGGTTGATAACACTTCAATCCTTAGCAATGACCTATGAAAGTGAGTTTGATCATCATCGCATCGAGATTATTGGGTATCAAAATCCCAACACTTTTAACAATTGTTTTAAGGTGTAGTCAACTAAAAGTGATCTATAAAATTTTGAGCAATTGATATTAATTGGTCGTGGACTAAATATATTTGTATTTCTAACTGGTTGATTTGGAAATATACTGAAAAAGTAGTTTTAAATATATATATATATATATATATTCATCATGGTCCCGATTGAACTTAAGATTTTTCATTTTTTCTACATCTCCATCAACGAAGGAACCAATGGATTATGCTATTCTCTTTAATTTAACATGGGATCTAAAAATTATGAATAGAGGTTTGATTATTACTGCAATTTTACATGATTCCGCTCTGGTTATTTGTTTCACACTTTCTAGTTCCTTTTGTAACTTAACAGTCGTAACTTATGTTTTATTTTGAAACTTTAAAAACATTCTTTGGCTTTAATTTCATGCTTTATTTGTTTTTATTTTTTCATTTTCAAGCTTTTTTTGTTATAACCCTATTATGCATGAATTAATTCTACCATTATGTTATTCATGTGAGGGTTGTAACTTAGCCACTATTAAAGGGAGTTTACCCTCATTGGAGAGTGGTACACAAAAAGCTAGAAAAGATCCTTCACATATGCTATTTACTTTATACTATTTTGGCAATACGATAGAGGCTCGTTCTTTCACTCCTTGTGATCGTGCTCATAGACGGAATATTGATTAAGAGCTAGGGGTTTTATCTTAAAACTGTGTCACGCTGATCGTACCCACAAGAGGAGAGGCCAACACGACTTTAGGACAGTGTCCTTGATACGACTCTCTTAGGCAAGTGACTTCTAACATTTCTTCTACTTTTCTATTGCTTAGTTTATTGGGATGCATTATTTTATTTGATTAAATTTTATGTTATATGTCTATCACACAAATCACTAATTTTCCCCAACAGTTTCTCCAACTGATTTTAAATTTATAATCAGATATATATGAAATGAGTTTACATCATGTTAAAATGTAGTTAATTTTTTGGTAGTTGGAGAGAGGTATAGCGATGGTGGTCAGCAAAGGAAGAATTGTTGATACTGGTTAGTCAGTCATGGTGGTGGACTTTGAGTGGTTATTAAGATGGTAATTAAGGTAGTTATTTAATTTATTATTATTATTACTAAAATTCTCACCCGTGCATTACACGAGGAGAATAGAGTAATAATATAAAAGTTTGAGTAGTTAGTCACCATCAAACTTATATAAAAAATAAATATAGTAGCAATGTACCAATGATTTGTACACTATTTTTTACCAATAGATATGAATATTTGAAATGATGAGATCAGCAAATGATCTCCAGCAAAATAGGAATATAAAATATAAGAGTCTAATTGACACTATCTACCACCAATCTTTTTTGTATTTATGCGTTTTTCGTCCATAACCTTTAGAAACTAATTTTTTACCTTCAATTCTCATTTTTTTTGGCGCTATCTACACTTTTTAACTGAAAATGACTATAATACCCTTTAATTGCTAACAAAAAAAATGTAGTAGATTAAAAATAAATAAAAAGACAATAATAATATGATTTGGTTGCTTTTTAAAAAATTTGGAATCAAATAAAAATCAAAGCAAAAAAAAAAAATCAATATCTATATTTATTTTCCCACCCCATACAAATGCTCTTATGGCAAATATATTTCCCGTGTATACATATCATGTAACTGATGTATCTATATGATATGCATATATACAATGGCGTAGCCAAGATGGGGCCATAGTGGGCTTGGGCCCCCTAAATTGAAAAAAAAATTATATATAAAGGGTAATTTAGCCGTGTGTAATACACGGCTTACTCTTCCAGCTCAACCCTCCAATAGCTCTTGGCTCTACTATTGCATATATACAATTACATAAGACATATAAAAGAATCCATATGAATGTTAGAATATTATTTTTAAAATTAATAAGCTTGTTGGTTTATTTTTATTGTTTTTTATGTTAATTAAAGTTGGAGAATATTATAGTCTATTTTAGTCCAATAGGATAGATAGCGCCAAAAAGATTAGAGTTGAGGGTGAAAAAATGAATTTCTAAAGGTTAAGGACAAAAAAGGTAGAAATGTAAGAACTCTGAATTTGGACGCAATTCCAACCACGAAAGAAATCAAAATTTGAGTCCCAAAATAACACGATTCAATTCCATAATTTTCATAGATATATTCCAATTATGCTTGAATTCTTTTGGAAAGATAGATAGCAATTGATATCAATATATTGACTTTGAAATTTGATAGACGATAAGGTAAGAAAATGGTGAGAGATAAATGAGAATCATAGCGAGATCTAAAGCCCAACAAAATAAAAAAACTGTGAAGATATATTAATAAGTGACGTCATCTGTGACATCACTAGTCTTCTGAATGTGCCCAACAATAGGCGGGAAAAAAAACCAATCACCTTATTCTTATTATATTTCCTATGTATGCATGTCATGTGACTTATGTATCTACATGATGTTCATGTATACAATGGCGTAGCTAAGAGGGGGCCATAGTTGGCCGGGCCCCCTTTAAATTGAAAAAAAAAAAGGCTTGTAAAATAAATTATATATAATGGGTAATTTAGCCGTGTGCACTACACGGCTTACCCTTCCAGCTCAGTTCTCCAATAGCTCTTGACTCCGCTATTGAATACATACAATTACATAAGACATATAAAAGAATCCATAAGAGTGTTAATAAGCTTGTTTTTTTTATTTCTATTGCTTTTTATGTTAAGTAAAGTTGGAGGGCATTATAGTCCATTTTAGTCCAATAGGAAAGATAGCGCAAAAAAGATTAGAATTGAGGGTAAAATAACGAATTTCTAAGTGTTAAGGACACAAAACGTAGAAATATAAGAACTCTGAATTTGGACGCAATTCAAGTCACGAAAGAAATCAAAATTTGAGTCTCAAAACAACACGATTCAATTCCATAATTTTCATAGATATATTCTAATTATGCGTGAATTCTTTTGGAAAGATAGATAGCAATTGATATCATATGTTGGCTTCGAAATTTGATAGAGGATAAGGCAAGAAAATAGTGAGAGATAAATGAGAATCACAGTGAGATCTAAAGCCCAAAAAAACTGTAAAGATATATTAATAAGTGACGTCATCAGTGACATCACCAGTGGCATCACCAGTTTTTTTAATGTGTCCAACAATATGTGGGAAAAAAGAAACCAGCCACCTTATTCTTATTATATATATATATTATTTTTATTACTACTACTACTTTAATGGCGCATAACATATTTTAGAGCTTGTTTGATGCTCTTTATTTGTTAAAATGTAGAGAATTTATAATGAGAAGATATATAGAATGTGTACTGAGAATGTAAAAAAGTTGAGAATATGTGGTTATCAAATCAGGGCTTGTTTGCTACTCTTTATTTTTACAATTTATAAACTCACCTACCATGATTTGACTATTAATTTGACAACTACTCAACAATCACCACACATGTTAAATTTCAATTAAATCTCCACCACTCATTTCTACTCATTATAAATTTCCTTTATAAATTGATTTTATAAATATAACCAAACGGGTCCTCAAATGTTAAATCAGTGGTAGGTGAAATTATACATTGGTAAGATAAAGAGCATCAAACAAGCTCTTACTACATAATAATAAATAAATCAATAAAGTATAACATATTTTATTATACAAAAGTTTAAAAAAAGAGCATATTATAATACAAACTAATAATGTGTGACACATCTATTTCCAAAAAAAAAAAAAAAATGTGTGACACATATTTTGCAACAAAAGTTACGACGGCCAGTGGTCGTGGTGGTGAGGAAATGCAATTCAGGTTACCAATATATCTTGAAGAGAAATTATCAAATTTCCACGGAAGGCATTTCTTGCAACGCACACATTGTTTCATGTGTTATAATATACGATAAGGGATACTTCATCGTGTACAGTTGCGTGTGAGCTGTTTTTACAATCCCGTCCTTGACATTTGATCAACTCTCTATATTGAAACACCATTTGAAGAAAAATAGTCACATGAGTTGTGCTACATGAACAAAATCATATACAAAAAATTTAACCAAACTGACACATGTCACAATCTTGTTTTCCAACACATCACATCACTTTTTCATCAACACTTAACACATAACCACTTGTCAATTTTGTCATCTTTTTTTGTATCTCATTTTGTCAATTTAGATTTTTCCTAATCACATTCATCATTCATTGCATTCACTTACATCCTGGTCGCTAGCCAGGTTGCTTTATTACTACGGATACTTCTTCATTCCTAGCCGGTGGTACAAGCTAGATCTTGATATAGTTGGCCTTACTATAATGGCTTCGTCCTTGGTCCTCACTTCACACGCAAACACTCACCTCATTATTATATACATCCATTTCTTGGATTATCATTTTAGATATCATTCCAAATAGTTTGTTGCAGTGTCTGAGTAGATTGTTGGGATGCTTAAGTAAAGGACAAATTGATTGTAGTAACAATCAATGGAAAAACTTGAATATTTTACCATATAGCAAGAAAATGATAAGCACTTCTGACAAAAAAAAAAAGGAAGCTTCGTTTTAATATATTTAATGATTTTTATTTTTATTTTCAATTTAGTAGCCACGACCTTAGAATATGTACAATCAAATATGTCAAATACTTAACGAAGTGTGCCAAAGAACTTTCATTGCCTTTAACACTCGTCGGAATCTTGTCGCTAATGGGTATACCCAATAAGAGCTTGACATTATCATGTGACCAATGTATTGTAACTTGCAATTGTCTTGCAAAAATGGAGACCAAAATGCTCAAGTGCCCAAAGTTTATGGATCTTGGTTGCAGTTTTTGAAGGTTTTGATGTGAAGAAGCTACGTTGGTTTCAATTTTCAAATGAGCATAGTTTGAAATTATTGGGGGTCCATTAAAATGAATTCAAGAGTTTAGGGAGGAAAAAGATGGATATCAAAAAATTTGACAGCTAATTCACACTTTCAGAATATGAAGGACCGCTTTGAAAGAATTTTAGATGTTGAGGACCAAATAGAATATCAACGTAGGATTTTGGACTTATTTGAAAACATGTATTGATAAATGACTTGAACGATACAAAAAAAAAACCAGGGACCAAAGTATACATTGTTGACACCCCACCCTAGTGTGGGACGCGCATGGGCAGTAGGATTGCCGCAAGGGTGTAACTGTAATCTGAAGTAAGACATTAACTATCTTAAAACAAAAATTTCGAAAACTTTTCGAAAGTTTTGCCACTCATGTGGCATGTAGGATGCATATCACGTGTATTTCAAATTCAAACAATGTGTAAATCGACATGGCACGAAAATTGATTTTTTTTTTTTTTTGGTAAAACTGGAGAAGAATAAATTTTTCTTGCACAGTATAATCACATGAATCGAGAGGATCATGTTCTAAGAGGCGTTCTTAGGCACATGTTTAGACGCAACAGATATGAAGGACCACTTAGGAAGAAATTTAGATGTGTAAATTAATCAACTGGTTGTTAGATTATTACACGATCGAGCATTGTAACTTTAGTTTTGTCCCAAGGCTGGGCCACTAGTTACGTTTTGCCTTTGGAGAAAGAATTTCTTCCTAGGGTTGATTTTAAGGAAGTGAGAAAGAATCCACATAAACTAGACATAAGTATGACGTCGTAGAGTATACATGACAAGAGTTGGGGCACATTATGTACCGAAGTAGATTGGATCAAGTTCCATGTACAAAATTATATGGATTTCAGAAGTGATATCAGAAGAAATTAGAAGCTTTTCAGTGGGGAAAAAAGGAAAGAAAGAAGGGAATAAGTCATGATTCAAAATAACACCATGCATCTACTCTATTTGATATTTCAATATGTATCATCTATAATATCAACTTCTCATGGTTCGAATTGTGATATAGTGATTTGATGCTGATCATGTTTATAAGCAGGAGACTCGAGTTCAAACCACACCTATTCCTCACCAAAGTTCCCTCTCCTCCCATATTCCTTTGTATATTAAAAAAAAAATCCCCACTCCGCCCATTCAATTTTATTCATGTGTGTGTGTTTCATTGTCAACCTATTTCGACATACTTAACTTATTACTCTTAAAAGTTAACTTGTTGAAATGAGACGTCAGCAGGTTTTTCAATAACTCTCTTGTGACAGTGAAAGATTTTTTTTTTTTTTAAATTTTAAAATGTGAGTGTGTCGATTCTTTCTTTCTGGTATCCAATAAATTACGGAAGTTCATGGTAGTTAAAGATGATATTTTAGTATTATTTTATTTTATTTTAATTTAATAATAATAAAGATTAAAGAATGGAATTTTTTTTTAATGGTACGTTAGGTGGAAACCGGCTCTTCTGCCGCCCGTTTACTACTATAGCATATAGAGCCGCCTTTGTTTGACTAGAATGTGGTCTTTGAGGGTTGGCTACATTGTGCAATACCTACAAGTCCATCTAATCTAATAGACAATTTGATAAAGATATATTAACGGAAAAATAATACATACTCTACGTTATACTCATGTCTTAGTATTTGAGGATTTCAACCGAGCCAACAAAACAATGTATGTATTTTGATAAGGGAAGTTGAATATTCTTACCCAGTTACCCCGGTCTAATGTAGTGTTGGAGGTGCTCTTAAGAATTGAACAATTCCTCTTAAATATGCGTCTTAGTAAACATGTATATTATGTCAGAAAGATAATCCGCACGAGATTTATCTTCTACATAGTTAACCATTTTACAAGTCTAAAGAAAATTAAAACGAAAGACTATCGGTTCCACCGTTACAAATCCTGGTAAAAACTATGTACAATTTTTTTTTTTTTTTTAATAACTCCAAGAAACATCAAATGCAGGATCCATTAATTCGAGAACGAATTTGCATCCGCCATGTGGCTAGCCTTGAAAGGGCAAACGAGAAGTTGGGTTTTAGAACGTCTTGATGGAAAATTATACCATTCTCTTCTATTAAGCATTGTAGATTGTTGATCTACGTTGTAAACTATCCGTTAATGAATGAGTTATACGTGTTCTTGTCCTTGTCAGAATACTGCTTCTAGATTCTTACGTCTCTTTAACTTTTCGGTTTAGTAACTAATCGAATCGAGTGTGTCAACATGTTTTCAAGCTGGCATAATGGCATTGACAACGTTCATGTCCATACTTTTCCATCTCATAAAGTTGATTCATGTGCACTTCGTTTTCGTGCTTCTCGGGTTGTCTTTTGTTGGTGTCTTTTACTATGTATGATTTATTCATGCACTAGTGTAATAATAAAATAAAATGAGGCTTTTTGAAAAATTATTATATTGTTCAACTTCTTATGATTTTTATTTCTATTATTTTTTTTAGGCCCACTGATTTATAAATGAGTTAATTTGGGATAGAAATGGACCCTCATGCTTGGGTTTTTCTGGCTTCTCGTGAATTCTCACTAGATTTATCCCCACACTCGTGTTCTTGAATTGTTGCACGTAAGATAGAGAAATAATATTTGTACACACGAGGTGTACAATTTTTATATACACTATTTTGTATTTACTTAAATGTCTTTTACTCCATCTTTCTTGAAATCACAGCTTTTATGGAGTGTAGGTAAATTCAGAGGTGTGTACACGAGTTGTACATCTTGTGTGTACAAATAGCACTTTTCACATAAGATATATTGTAAGGAGCAGAGTGAGCAAGAGAGTTTATGGGTCCGAGTTCGAGCGTGTAGGTGGGCGTGTAGATGTATGTACGTGTTTGTGCATGTTTATATTTCACGGGTTTATCATTTTATTGTCCCTATCTATTCTGTATCACACAGCTGGACCAGTTTATTGAGTGGGGACTGGAATGTGAATAATATGGAGAAAAATTCTATTTTATTCTCATTGCAAACACAATATTCAATGGATTAATAATATGTGGAAGTTGTTGGGGTTAATTTTATTTGTAAATTTTATCTATTTTTTAAATTTTGATTTAGTCAAAAGTTAAAACTAGGATGTGTATGTGAAGTATGGTCCATGGAATATTGAAATTGACTTGAGATTGTTGGAACAATGTCTAGAATATATATATATATATATATATTGTTTTCCTTTCCCGCTTTCTCCAATATATTTATTGACTGAAAAAGATTTTTGCTTGAAAAATGCAAAACAATGAAATATGGATCAGGATATTCTTCATAGTTTCTTTCATAAAATTTAAAATTACATGTATATTTTTCAAAGTTAACTAACTCATATTAACTGACAAGTTTGCTTTCTAAAAAAAAAAAATTGACATGTAAATCATAATGTTCTAGAGATTCACGATTATCCATTTTATGGTCCACATAAGCGTGCCATCAAAATTAACTAAGAGTATAGGAAAAAATAGAGTCTATTTAAATACGTATGCCCTCTTTGAATATATATTTTTTAAGACTTGGGGTAACAATCGAAAGCTTTGCCTCATTGAGACCACTTTTATGGCGCCTTAATCTCCTGACATGAGATATTCTTCGAAGGTATTTTTATTATTTTTTAATAATAATAATATAAAACAAAAGTCAATATTAAACGGTGTCACCAACAAGATCAATTAAAATTATGAGCATTTATTTCTCGCAAAGATTGGAGGAATGATTCAGTGGGTTCCATTGTTAGAAAATTTCTCATGCCTAGATCTTAGGCAAGCGTAATAGTCAAGGGGCATTGTCTTCTATATATGGAATTAAATCTTGGTAATATTGTACGGTGATTTTTCTACTTTTTTTGTTTAATAAATCTTACGGTAATTGTTTTTTTATTTTTTATAACAAAAACTTTTATAAAATAACTCAAAGAATATTTGAACATATAACAATTAAATTTAGCACCCAGACATTAACCACTTTGCCCATTTTCTTTTTGTTAAGCTTTTCTATTAATAAATTAAAATATCAAATCTAAAAAGCCAATTCTAAAAAAAAAACATAATCCCTCTAAATTCATTAATTCACTATCTCCGTCGTGTGTGTTGGTGAGTTTAATGTTATTTGAATGTTTTTGTGCAATTTACATTTTTTTTTTAGTTTTATTAAGATTTTTGAAAACGTGACAGGTAACGTATAACTTTTACCCTACCCGATCCAAAACCACCCTACTCCGTACCAGTTTGAAATGGGTACAAAGCAGGTATGGAGTGGGGTTGGTAACGGGGTGGGGTACAAGGGGAGGGGTATCCGACCATAACCCATCACATTGTCATTCTTACTGTTAGAACTCTTTTCATTTTCAGATTAATTAAAATGTGATGTCTATCATATCTCAGTTCCTCTCAATTTTTAGATTAATTATATTTAAAGATTTATTCCCTTATTGTGAAAGAAAACATTACTTCTTTCCACAAACACCTCTATATCTGACATTGCTTCAATTGAATCGTATGATATATGAGAATCTAGATTTAGTGTAAAATGCGATGCTTTAGGTTGGTAATGACTTAATAAACTAAATATAAATTATAAAATATTTTTCTATTTGAATTCTCATCGTATTTCATCTTTGCAAAAACTATATGTAAAAATGTTTATAAGAAATATTTTTTTCTACCTATGTAACGCACATGTGGTTTAGCCATTTTTCATTCTAATATACTAGGGTGGACACCATGTATGGTTTCCAATGAGTGCCTCGCACATAACCCATCAGACATTATAAAAAAACTGAATATACTAGTTCAATGAGCCAGATTGGAAAGTTCATGAGTTCAAAGACTATTTTTTTCCCCAAGAAGAAAAACCACATGTGGCCCGGTTTCACTACTTTCGAGAACCATTCTCTAATGTGAGCTCATTATTAAGAAGCGCGCGTTGATTTCTTAGAAAAAATCGTCCAATGACTAGTAAACGTTTAAGATTACAAACTTAAATTAAATAACTATAAACAACTGAATATGCAAGAATATTCAAGTACTAGATAGTGATGTGGTATAATATCAACACATCATCACACGCTTCTCAAATTACATTAGTAGCTAGTATTATACGACATCATTTTTTTGGTATCGTTAATGACAGCAGAGATGCTAAAATATTTTGAAAATTAACAAGTTCTTATCTTCTTTCAAGTTTAAATATACGCTATTCATGAAAACTTATAGTGATTACTATTGATATAAAAGTGATATGATACGTTAAAAAATAAGATTCTGACATGTGATTTTTTTGTTTTGTTAGACTTTTTATATCCGTCTTTGTTCAAATAGTACAACTCTTCTTGAAAGGACAAAATCTGGAGGGTATGTGCAAATTTTATACATTTGTTTGAAAACTTTGTGTACTTTATACTTACTAATAGTACCCTTCATATAGGGTAACACATCCGGTTGAAAAGGAAGTTAAATGGCAGAGACTGCTGGCTAGGTTCCTTAAGTGTAACGTTAATGCTGCACTTGTTGGTGAAGATGGCAGCTTTGGTATTGGTATGATATTAACAGATGAATTTGGAAACTTTTGTGCTTGCCCAACACAATTTTCACAAGGGTCAGTCCAGCCAAAGGAAGCAGAGGCAGTGGCATAAAAAGAGGCAGTTAGATGGCTAAAATGTATTGGTGTTACTAGGGTGGTATTCGAATTAGACGTGAAGATTGTGGTTGATGCAGTTCATGGAGATGAGGTAAACAACACGGCGTTTGGTTTACTTATCCGAGATTGTAAAAGACTCCTTGGGGATACCAATGCTTATGAAGTGCAATTTAGTAGTCGTGTTGCCAATGGTGTGGCGCACGGTTTAGCTAGAAAGTCGCACTCGCTTCCGAATTCTTGTATTATGCAGAGTCCCCCATATTGGATGCATTCTTTGCTTCTAAATGATGTATCGAAATCTTCAATTACTAATGCAAATTAATCTTTTTTTTTCCAAAAAAAAAAAAAGAAAATCAGTACTCTTCATAGATGAATATAAATAAGCCTTTAACTAAAATAGTTCAGAATTTTCAAGCTCTTAAAATGAAAACATTACTTTTTTAAGGTAATTACGTAGCGACATAATTACAAAAAGAAAGTGATAAGGCTTTCTTTTCTAATCTTTGGGATCATGTTGATGACATTTCTTCATCATATTTCCTCTTCCTATGCTATTCATGTGGGACCCTACGACTGATCTTGATAGCTGCCTGGTACATCAAATTATTTTGCTCCCAAGAAAATATTCTTTTTTTTTTCTCATTCCTCTTTTCCTCTTTGATGAAATGATATAATTGGATAATTTTTTAATATCAGCAATTTTTTTTCTTTTTTTTAATAGTACCAGTCGCTCCTTATTGTTACATGTCACTTCCTCATTTGCCAAGTCATCAACCATAATGGTACAAATGAAGGATATTAAAATCTTTTTGTGATATAATTATATTAAAAATTTCAGAATTTAGATAATTTTTCCAAGTTTCATAAAGTTTCTAATAACATGAGCTCGTATTACCAGCTTTGATATATACAAGCAAAAAATAGTACTAGCGGACGAGATGGCCGAATGACTACGGAGGGTAGATGTCGCTGTAGGGGAAGATGTGTTGATTTTTTATTGGACCATGTCAAGCCATGGTATCATTTAAAAACAATTGTTTAGTATTAAAAAATTTTCATAGTTTAAAGCTTAGGTCAAGAATTCCACCTTGGTTGGAGCTATCATAGAGGCAGTCATGCATGATAGTTATTGCCGTCAAATGTTGAACTTTCTATGCTGAATTTACAAAATAATGATAATAATAATAATAATGATAATAAAATAAAAACGGTGGTGGCAAAAATTTTCTCCTACTCTCTTGCTGCTCCGGCTGGGGGCAACTTATACGGCCCCAATGAGAGAAGGAGAAATTTTTGGTTGGGTGGTAATTAATGTAAATGAATTAGTTCTATTTTTTGTTAATATTTAAGTATTTTGTTCGATGAGTTTTACTGTAGGTACGAACAAGCAAATACAATGCAACATTGAAATATCTCCTAAAATTTATTTATTTTTTCTTTTTATTATTATTTTTAGCTAATTGAATTTGACGCATTTGACCGAGTTACGTGTACGTGTACTATACATGTTACTTATGTTATGGACCACTGATCCTATTCACCATTATAAAATCTAGACATGAGATTAATCATAAACACTAACTACATGTATGAATTTACAACAATATGGGATCTATATTATTATTATTATTATTATATGTGACTCTAAGTCACTTGTCACTAAACAAGTTAAAAATTCTTACGATTAATATGGTGTCTACTTATTATTGATCATTCAAAATCTTTTTAATTAAGCAATTAACAGGCAACATGCTATTAATAGAGGTCCATATTTTATAGATATATATTTAGATGGATTACGTTTGTTTTTTGTTGGTAAAGTGTTAATCTAGTTCAAGTAGAGCCTGTTACTACCAAAACATTAAACAT
Source organism: Nyctanthes arbor-tristis (assembly GCA_963692815.1). Lineage (NCBI taxonomy): Eukaryota > Viridiplantae > Streptophyta > Magnoliopsida > Lamiales > Oleaceae > Nyctanthes > Nyctanthes arbor-tristis. Next base: position 36,260 of record CAVNYN010230242.1, read on the forward strand.
CTAACTTTCTAATCCGCATTATTTTCGCTTATTTACGTGCAGTTAAATTATTTGAGCTTATTTAGCCAAACATGCAAATAGTTTACACTTATTGAGGTTTTAAACCAAATCTCTTTTAAAAAGATATGCAGAAATATTTTATTGGGACAGATGAGCTGTAAGAGCATGTTGAGACTTGGGTTTGAGCAAGATCCCATTTTCAAAAACTAAATCATTGAAGAATAAACAGGAAAATGACAAAATAATATTATTTTTTAAAATTTTATTTTAACATATCCTTAATATCTCAAGGCATAACTCTATATAAAAACATAGGCTTTGTAGATCCATATGCAGTCTCAATAATTAAATCCTGCACATTTAACCAACATGAAAATGTTATAATTATTTATACACTTTTTTGATAAGCTCTCTAGTATGTATTTTCGTTGACTAATTCATATATATCGAGTCATATTTATGGCAGGATAGTCTTTGTTAATTCCGTAAATTAATTAAATGTGTGCACACATACATTTTTCTTGTAGTGTACAGTGTTAAATGTTTCCAATCTTTTTGTTCTACATCTATCTCTTTCTAAATCATTCTATTATATATTTAAATATGGTGAAAATTATCTATAATAGTTGAATTTGTTGAATTTGGAGTGCCATTGAACATTGAAAGTATTTAGAAAATTTGGTGATTTCATGAAATATCAACATCAAAAGTTGATATTTCCAATCATAAAGTTAAACTTTATCAAGTCTAAAGAACACACCAAAGTTGTACGTTGGTTGTCTTCTCCATCTGTCAAAATTGCTAGTAACACTCAAAATAGTCCTAATCTAGTGTCACCCATTGCCAATCGAGGTTCGCCAAGTAATATACATTTTCAATATTAACCTACTAGTCGGCCCCATGTGTTCATCATTAATATTGCCAACAAATTCACCTCAATGCTCGATAAGTATATATGTACTCAGTACTGTATAGAATGATTCTGATTAGTCCATGATTCGATCATTTGATCTTTAATAATACAATCATATAGTAAATTTAGCACATTGATGTTGACTTAGGAGTCATCCCTTGATTATTATCAACTTGAAAAACCAAGTGAAAGAGACATGGAATTTTGGGTTTCAGGATTAGGCAGAGTTTTTCTTTGATGTTCTATAATCTACACCATGGAGGCTGGAAATGTCAAAATTTTCTGCTACATATGCTTAAGAATTCTATTTTACTGATAATGAAATGAAAAAGGGAAGCCCAAAAAATGTTAAGTAAAAAGAAGGAGCCCAAAAAGTGTTAAGTAAAAAGAAGGATTATAGGTAACTTTTTTAACAATAATATAAGCTGGTTGTTAATCAATGACTCAATCATTTAGACTGTAAAATTTTTAGAAAGTTGAAATGGGGGGTCTACTGGAAAGGAAAGACCAGTTTTTAATTACTGGGAAATAATTCAAAACAAGGTCACTTTCTTTATATTCAAATCGATTTCTCTTTTATAAATGGTTGCTTTCTTGAATTACTTTATTAAGAGATGGGAAAGGTGGTGTTGTGCAGTGGAGCTAAAATTTGAACTTTTAATAAAGTTAAATACAATAAAGAAATATCAGCCTTTTCTGGGCTTGGGGAGAAGAAAACAAAAGTAAAGACAGAAAGTTCACGTCAGAGTTAGCAGTAGTAGGCTGTGCCATTTTTATTTTTTTCCCCTCTAAAATTAATTTTCATTTTTATTTTTATAGGCTTTTTATTTTATTTTATTTTTTTGAAAATTTTTTTGGCTGTGTAAAGGGTGGAGGATTACACAGGGCTTTCTTCTCATCCACATCTCTCTCTTTCTCTCTCTATATCTATCTATATCTCTCACACACAGAGACACACTGAAACTTGCTCTAAAGGAGATGGCTTTATGTGTTTGTTGTTATATGCATGTTTTGTAATTATTGAGTTTTCTATGTTATTTTTTTAGCAAGAAAAGCCATTGAATCATGAAGAAGGAGCAGAAGAGAGTTTAATTGATTCATATTCAGCTCTTTCTTTGTCTGTCTGTCTCTCTCTTCTCTTTCTTTCTAGCTTTCTTTTGTTTTTTCAAGAAAACAAAAACTTGTCTCCTGGGTTGATGCCAAAGAGGGAAGAAGCCATAATCAAGAAGGCAGCTGAAGATTTTTGGGGTTCAAACAAGTGATTCTTCACCCCATTCTCAAACTCCCTTTGTCCAGTTTTCACCAAACTTTAGCCTTTTTCTAGGTGTGTGTTTTTGTCTTTAAACTTAAATATCCTGATCTTTTGTAATCAAGAAAAAAAAGGTTTAAGATCTGAGGCCTCTTCACCACTTAGATTTTTCCCTTTTTGCAGTGTAGAGAAAAAAGAAGACCAGATGATGAAAGGTTTAGCAAACCAACAACAAAGTACTCATCCCCTTGTGGAGGAGAATATGTCTAATTTAACTTCTGCTTCTGGTGAGGCCAGTACTGTTTCTTCTACCAGCAAACTTGATAATGGTGTAATGTATCCACCCCAGTATTTTCCTTCTACAAATGATCAATCCCAGCCTCAAACAGTGAAGAAAAAGAGAAACCAACCAGGGAATCCAGGTTAATTTCATTAGTAAATATTTTGTTCATCAGTAGTCATCCTGTCTTGTTAATTGATTGTTGTTGTTTCTGGGGAGAGAGAGCTAGATTGAGAATCTTGGGTTTTTGAAGAGATCCCGATGCAGAAGTGATAGCTTTGTCACCAAGAGCTCTAATGGCAACAAACAGATTTGTGTGTGAAATTTGCAATAAAGGTTTCCAAAGAGACCAGAATCTGCAGCTTCACAGAAGAGGGCACAATCTGCCATGGAAACTGAAGCAGAGAACAAGCAAGGAAGTGAGAAAGAAAGTGTATGTGTGCCCTGAAACCAGTTGTGTGCACCATGATCCATCAAGGGCACTGGGGGATTTGACAGGAATCAAGAAGCACTTTTGTAGAAAACATGGTGAAAAGAAATGGAAATGTGAGAAATGCTCAAAGAAATATGCAGTTCAATCTGATTGGAAAGCCCACTCCAAAACCTGTGGCACAAGAGAGTACAGATGTGACTGTGGCACCCTTTTCTCAAGGTATCAGTTTCATTTTAGGAAGAGGGGCGTTTCTTGGTTTCCTCTCCAGCCGTGAATCTACTTCCTCTTTCTTCAAATTGTCTTTTCTTGGGTCTAAACTGTACATGGTGGATTCAAATTTCAAAACAAGGGAAAGAGTCAAGAATGTCTTCATTTGTGTTATTACCCCCTAACTAGCTAGAGACACAAGAGAATCATAATCATGCTCCAAATTAAAGGAGATTCTTGTACAAGAATTTCAAGATTAGATTAGTTTTGATGTATACTAAAAGTTGTTATTTGTGGTTTCAGGAGGGACAGTTTCACAACACACAGGGCGTTTTGTGATGCTTTAGCAGAAGAGAGTTCAAAGACAATTCCTGGAAACAATATTCCACTGCTTACATCTCAATCAAGTTTTTCAACATCCCACATAAATCTTCAAGTTTCACCCCAATTCAATGCCCACAATCTGCCATTTCCAATAAAAAAAGAGCAGCAAAATTTCATTAGTACTTCAAGACCAGAGATTCCACCATGGCTGGCTTCTTTCCCACCAGTAGTGGGGCCCACAACTAGCTCTGACCCACAATACATTGACCTCACCTCATCCTCAATATTCCACCACCCTCCTCCTAGATTAGATCAAGAATTCTCTCCTCATCATCATCATCAGCAGCAGCAGAATCAAGATTTCTCACAAAACCATGAGAATCAAAACCCTAACCCTAGTGGGCATGGACCCCCCAACCTACCAGGCTTCAACCCAGCAGCCTCTCCACACATTTCAGCCACCGCATTGCTACAGAAAGCTGCACAAGTGGGTTCAAAGACAAGCCCATCTGATCCATCACCGGCGGCCATGCTTATAAGACCCCACCAAGATCACGTGTCTGCTACTGATACTACTGGTTTTGGTCTAAACTTGTCTTCACGTGAAAAAATAAGCAGTGGGTTCATCAATGGCTTGGCTTTATATGGGAATAAAGCTGCAGGGAAAGACACAGGTGACAGTACAAGTGGCCCTGCTCCTACTTCTCTGCTTCATGACATGATGATGAACACTGTTGATGTTCATGGTCATCCCATTTCTTCTTCTTCAACTGGATTTCATGATCATCAAGGGTATGATGCATTTGGTGGAATCTTCAGTTCTTTCAAGAAAGATGATCAAAACTTCCATGCATTTACTAATCACTTCACCAGAAATGAAGGTGGTGGGGTTGATGGAACAACCAGGGATTTCTTGGGATTAAGGCCTATTTCTCATAGTGACATTCTCAGCCTCACTGGTTTGGATCAAAACTGTATCAACAGTACTGCTACTTGTTATGAAGATCATAGAAACGAAAACCCAAAATCTTGGCAAGGTTAGGACAGTGATTAATCCCTCCATTTTACTCTTTTCATCATCATTTTGTCTCAGGATCATGGGAAAAACTCTTGCAAGTTGAAACCCTAAAATATATATATATATTATATATAAAATGCTTCTCATGAAGTTGTTCTTTCTTTACTGAATGGCTGTAATTCTTGATTAAACTTTTCCAAATTACTTAATAAGAGAAACTGAAGGGAGAGTCCTACCCGTTTTACAGGAAATTTCACAGGTAAAAATCACTTCTTTTCGGAGTTCTCATGACTAATTTTAAATTTCTTTAAATTGCTTATATCAATTATATATGTTCATTAATGGTTGGAGTTGGACCACTCCCATTTACATGTGTCTTTCTCTGCACTCTTTCCTATATTGATTGCATGAAACTGGAAAGCTTACATAGTATATTGTCTGAAGGAATCAATCCGTTCCAAGTATATATGTAAACAAGCTAGAAAAATGGTGGATCTAAAGTTGATGTAAAGGCTGATAAAAAGTCCCCCTGTAAAATGCATTCAAAGTTCAAAACAGTAATCACAGAATGTTTTCTTATATTCACTCACTTCAATTTATAGCACTTACAGTGGGAATTAATGATTTCAATATTTTAAAAATGCTTACACTTATGCTTTTTGATCGGTCCTACTTAAATATTATATATATTTTCTTTCAAGATTTCTACAATATATATATATATATATATATACACACACGCACATACATGATATGAATCGAACGCAAAGTGATGCTCACCAAATGTACAACACTATTAAGCGGTCAAGTATATTGTCATTGAGAACTGATTGTGCAAATATGAAGAAAGATCGGACACATGAATGCTAAAGTAATAAGTTAAAAAGGAATTAAAGAAAGAAAGGGAAAATTTGTTTAAGAAACAAAAAGCATAGGATTCTTGAAAGGACAAAAAACCTGAAAATAGGGGATGGGAGTGTGGACATAAACATGGTTAGAAATGTGCTGTTTAATTGCTATGCAAAAAGGGAGAGATACTGTTTGAAACCTGAATGGGTGCAAGTGGGATTCAATCCCAAGAATGGATCAGGTTATCATGCCCTTAAGGCTGTCCTCCCCCATGATGCATGTATAAAATCATGAATCCTCGATTTTTGTTATATATATATTTATGTAAATTCCGGTGATGACATGACACTTTTCCGTCTCATGTCATTGTATACATGCACGTTACATTAATTTTCAATTTCATGTGGAATGTATCTATACGCCCACATGGATAGAAATGTTATAACAACACTTTTTGGAGGTTTTTGAAATTAAATTTTCATATTTGTGTAACAATAATCTTTTCAAGAGTGTAAAAATGAATTTTTATAACGGTTTTAACAATTGGTTTATACACTGTCATATAATGTAGTATCATTTTATTAGATTATTTTTTAAAAAGATTAAAAATTATGGTCGGTCAATGTAACTTTTTATTTTTTTAAACAATTCAATCCAATAAAATAATACTGCTTGACAATTTATAATTATTAATTAATTGATTGCTAAACACACTTTCGAAAAGCTTAGTGTGATATATAGGCACTATATATAATTATTAATTAATTGATTGCTAAACACACTTTCGAAAAGCTTAGTGTGATATATAGGCACTATAATGAGGCTTCAGTATCGACAAGTCTATCATTTATTGAACCAATTCCTCTCCATATTGCACAATGGGATGGAGATCAGTTTTGTTTTTACTTAAAGTACGAAGATGGGACAATGACTCATTTTACACCCAAAATGCCAAAACCATTGATCAAATTCAAGTATGTGTACAAGTGGACAGACGACCACTAGAACTTGTTCCAAGTTTTATGTATAATATGAATTCTAATGCGCATTTCATGGGCAATCTAGATATCTACAAACACAAGAAGACCCCCAAGAAAAAAAAAATTGTTTTTGATGGTTTGGTATTAATTTATTTGAAAACGAAAATAACAAGGGTGCAAAAATAAGCCGTTAATGAAAAAATCATGGGGACAAGAAATTTAATAATGTCTCTATATATGTGTACATAAATGAGTGTTCGTGTGTGTGTATAGTTTTGTTAGGCACCCCCTGCCCGTATATGTTTGACCAATGGATGGAAAAGCAGTAGAAAACAAAGGAGAATCTTTGCCTTTCTTACTCTCAGGTCATCGTCTGTCAGAGCCAGATACATGTGTAACTCTACACATTGAGATTGAATATTAATTAAGGTTAGGTGAGGATGTCATTGTTTTCCACTTCCAAATTATTATATATCAATCTATAATCATGAAAATTTGAGCTTTAAGTAAGTGATGTTTGTTATTTTTTTGGAGGTTACATGTTAGCCACCTAGGAATAGGGTTGGCTTGTGATATTGTGTAGAAATCATTTAACACCAGATATCTAATATCGTATACGACATAATATCAGTCACTGATGTGATTTATTGGGGTGATGAACTGCATCATCTGCTTGATGTCATAATAGTGCCAACCATATATGTTGTTAGATCATTTCTTGATATTCACGGCTTCAGACGAATTAATTTATAAAATAAGCACAACGTAAGGTTGACTGATTCACATATTGTAGTATCTTTTATGGGTTGTTCCATTACGGTAACTTTTTATAGAGGTTACATGTCATGATGAGTCGCGTAATAAGAAGTCACGTAAAAAGAATTTGAAACCTTTGGTCAACCAAAAATTGGTAGATGAAAGTTAGCGATGGTTGTGACTTGTGAGATTTGTGCTTGAAGGGAAACATGACGATGGCTCTGGCTAGTCGAACGTTAGTCAAGACAAGATGAAGTACAGATTCTTAACATTAGAATCAAGAATGTGAGAATAGCTCAAACCAATGATTGGGGCCATTACAGAACATGAGGATCGTTCTAGACGTGAATGCAAGTCTTACAAACTCGACAACTAATTACCCAACCTTTACAAATTACAATTTCTTGCATTTTTAGTAAACTGGATGTAAAGCTAATAATCATTAATTTTGCCGGGAATGACAAGAACTCCCTCTTTATATAATTTAACCATTGTGGTTCCTAATCCTCCGTCAAAGGGAAATTGACGTGTTTAGTCCGTACACGTTTCTTTTGGATGTAAAGCATCCAAAATAGCCGTTAAATATTATGCAATTTTTTTTAAAAGAAAAAACTAAAAAAGCTAGTGTAATTTTTAAGTCTTCACCTCGACTTCATTTTCTTTTTGGGGGTTTGGGGGGGGGGTTGGATGCACCTACCTATTTATTAACTCAATAGAAACTATACAATAAAAAGTGAGGGACACGATAAGACTTACCTTCCAATGCAGTAATTTAAAAAATAACCTTAAGATTATTTTTTTGAAAGTACAATTACTTGAGATCTCTAGGTCTCAATACCACAACTTAGCCCCTTAACCAAATGGACTAGATCTCATTGGCAAGTAAATTAAGATTATTACTAATTAAGAATTGTAGCATAAGTATTGTTAGGTTTTACTACTGCACAAACCCAAGGCAATGAAGGTTTTATGTGGGATTCGGTTTTCTAAATCTATAGGCGAAAGCCATTGATTGGATATTATTATTAAATGCCAAAATTACAACCAATAGGTAACCGAAAGCATGATAGCTTGTCTTGCAGTAATGTGTTTTGTCACGGTTACTCGACGAGTCGAACCCAATAACCCCTTGACTTTAGTTTGAAATAAAAATCATATATTTCTTTGCTTGACAGATTGTTGTGGAAAATGAATGAAGTGTGGGCTGATTTCTTGTTACCATTTTTAACCACAATTTTGCAATATCTTAGTGGTCTTTTTAATTCATTCTCTACCACCAACGAATCTGCCCTTCTTGCTTGAAAAAAATTCTGCCTTATTTTCTAGTCTACCCTGGTTATTGAGTTGAGGTGTTGCTGTGTTAAATTGCTTGGATTGGTTACACTTAGTGTGTAGTTACTTTGGTTGTAAAGTGGTTCTGAGCCCTGAGATCATTCTTCCACTACAGTTGATAAGAATTGAAGAAAAAGACCTTTTTCTTTTCAATTTTCTTTCTTGTCTTTTATTTCCAATCTTTGTACACGTAAAGTGACATTAATATATTGTTTCAATTTGTGTTTTGCAAGGTGTAATCTCTACAAGTATGATATTGTAAAAGAAATGCTCGCCTATGGGAACGGGGGAGGTGAGGGAAATTAGGAGAGGGATGAGTGTAGTTCGAACTCGATCCCGAAATTTGAACATCCAACTATTATAATATAGTTGGAGGAAATGAAAATAAGTTCTTGTGAATAGTTTTAGAGCTTGTTTGATCCTCTTTATTCTCCTAATAATTTTATCTGTCACTAATTTGACATTTTATTTAACAGTTACTCAATTACAACAACATATTTCAAATCTTTTTACATTTTCAATACACATTCTACTTCTCTCCTCATTATAATTTCTCTAAATTTGGACAAATAATGGAAATCAAACAAGCTCTTAACCTTTCATGTTTATTTAGTGCATTCACATGTGACTTGATTGTTTTATATTGGTTCTATAGAGCTCGATCTGCCTCTATAGAATTCACTCTAGTACAAATACATTCTCAAAATCAAACTCTCACGTTGGTTCCCCCAACACCCCACCCCAACAAAAAGTTAAAAAAAAATTTTTTTTTATTGAATTTATTTGTGATCTAAAACTGTTGAAGGTTTAAATTTATACTCTATACTTTGCATCGTCACGTATTAATTGCGTTTTATCGCACACTATCGTGCGTATGCTTTATATCTTATGATTTGATACTTTTTCACAACTCATCCTTTGCAACATGGGTCACTACCAACAATTGCTACTCAATTGCAGCATGGGTCAAAGTTTGGGGACAATTTCTATAATTTGGCCAATATTAACAACAGTGACACGACCAGCCACCCATATGCAGGCGATTGAAGGAGACTGGATTTGATGGAGCTTTTCTAGTGAGCAACGTCTTCCTCTTTACACGCCAGACAATAAAAATCAACCAATCTCACGTTACCAGGAACGCTTATTAGAAATCATAGGATTTGATGATCTTGGAACAACAGTAAACACTTCAGTCACCAAAATTGGCTGCCATCGATTAGATACTGAAGTTCAGCTCAACAATGGCGAGAATAAGAAGTTTCAGGAAAGCTGTAACAGCAATATTCATATTCTTGATTTCGCTTTCACTTTTGGGTGCTTTTGCTCCTCTGCCTTCACTCTCCCACAGCTCTTCCCAATCTCACCTTAATAAGGTAAGTTATGGGAGACTCTTCTTATGTTTGTTTCTGAAAGCAGAAAGCTGAAAGCGAAAACCGTAAGAAATGATTTTAGTTTTGATTATTGAATGGATATGTTAGTTGGAGTTCCATTTTTCAAGAAAGTGAAGGGAGGGTCTTTGATTTAATCTAGTTGCAAAGGATTCCGTACAAATTCGTGTTTGTGTGGATTCATATGGCAAGTGAAAAGTCAGTTATTGTAGGGTTGGATCATTTGAGGTAAGGTGCAAGGAAACTAATTATGCCAAGTATAGATACTTCAAATACCTAATTTGAATATCCTAACAATTATAGTAAGTAAATTAGTGCAAACAAAGTTAATCTAACTACCCGTACCCATCATAATATTTCCTAAAGTTTATTTATATTAGCAGTTAAAATCAAAATTCCCCATTGTTGTGAATATGCCAGACTTATAGTCTACCAGTATATTAGTCACCCGCTCAGAGATGTAAGCTAGTCCAGCGGTGAGATTTGCCCAAGGGCTTGTATCAATTGCTGAATTGAGTGGTCTGGAATCCCATAGTATCATCACTTACGTTATAGGAGTGTTATTGGTGTAAACCTGTCTTACGTGCACTGGGAAATTTGTCCTGAATTTCTAGCTTTTTTAACACTAGTTGCATTCAATTCGATGCAACCTTCACACTAATAGTTATATAAGCAGTTTTTTTATACATTTTCCCCTCTTTCTTTAAATGTTTACTGTGATCAGGGATCTGAACGAAGATTTGAAATAGCAAAAGATATGTTTTGGAAAGATGGGGAACCATTTAGGATAATTGGAGGGGACTTGCATTATTTCCGGGTGCTTCCTGAGGTATATTACAGTGGATTTTGTAATGTCATTTGATTGTATTTTCTTTCTTAGTTTAATAACGTTAATTTTAATCTAAGTTTTATCTTTTAAATTATGAGTTCTAGTACTGGGAAGATAGACTGTTGAGGGCAAAGGCATTGGGCTTGAACACCATTCAAACTTATGTTCCATGGAATTTGCATGAACCAAGGCAAGGCCAACTGGTGTTTGAGGGCATTGCTGATTTAGTTTCTTTTCTCAGACTGTGTCAGAAAATGGATATGATGGTTATGCTTCGTGCTGGGCCTTATATATGTGGAGGTTAGCTACAGTTCCATAGTGTTCATCGAAATTTTCTTTTCCCTGAAGGTTCTTGATCCTCAAATCTAACTGTTCAAAAAGAGAAAAGGTTGATTAGGTCCATTTCTGTTATGGCGGACAGCAGTTTCTTATTCAGTTGACGGATTAATTATGGAATTTGTAAGAAGAAAGGTTTATTTGGTTGAGCATGCATTACTGATGTTGCACATCTAAGCATTCAAAGAATCATCTTGAGCCTCATTTTTGTATGCTTATTGTTATGATAAAATTTGATGGAAAATGTCTAACCAGGATACTCAAAATGCCTTTTCTTTTTCTTTTAAAAATTTCTGCCTTTTTGGAGTTGCAGAGTGGGATTTTGGTGGCTTCCCTGCTTGGTTGCTTGCGAAAGAGCCTGCTGTCAGAATAAGATCATCAGATCCTGCCTTCCTTGACTTGGCAAGTTTTCTAATATACGTCTTTCATGAGATGAAAAATTTTGTTATAACTGGTTATTTGATATATAAAGTCACGGGAGCTGATATTTTTCCCATACTACAGATAATGTTAAAATATACCGTCTTATGATCACCACAAATTGCAAGAAAAACAACTAGGACTCACCAAAAACTGGAGAAGTACATATAGATTTACACAGCTAATCTGAAATGAGCATGCGGCTAAGGCAACATGGTGGCAGTGCACACGTTGGAGTGAGTTAGATGAAATGCCAAATCACTACATGGATTTTACATGATATGTAGATATCCGCAAGGTCAAAACTCAAGTTCTTTAGAATGATTATAAGATGTCTTATGATACCAAATGTTAGGTTGCTAGATCACAAAAAGTCCATGACGTCGATTATTAGAATGAAGATGTTAAGATGGATTTGCAGCTATAGTAGAATGGATGAGATACGAAAGGAGAATAAATGCCGATAACTAGATGAGCGACCATTTAGGATAAATTAGCCGAAAGGATGATTTAGGTGGTTAAAGGAATCTCTTGCATAGACTTAGCCCTTGTTAACAAATTATTTCTATTTTGAAATAAAAATAGATCGTTTGAAAATGAATGGTGGGGGTTTGAGTAGTACAGGCAGGTCCCACATGATATTTAGATGTGATTGATCTAGCAAATTCAATTTTGAAACAGAAATAGTTTTCTAACATAGGCTTGAAGAAGCTCCGGTTGACAGTGGTGATGCAGTTCCACATGAGCCTGCTGGAGTATTGCGAGAATGGTTTTTGTTTCCATAGATATAGCAACGGACTGAAAAATAGAACTGAAAAGAGATTCATTTAGGCAACATTGAGCTGTTGCAAATAAGGTTTAGTTTATTGTTGTCAATGAAAAAGGTACAAGGACCCATGGGATCTCTGCATATGTTTTATTGCATATTGACTATTAACTGAATGTAAGTTGTTAATCAACCTGCAACATCATTTGATGGCTTTCGTAACCTCCATTTTCATGTCTTTTTGCCCTATTTGTGTTCATCATATCTTAATTGCTAACTGAATAGTGTTTGATGATAAAACTGTTGCAGGTTGATAGGTGGTGGCAAATCCTGCTTCCAAAAGTTTCTCCACTTCTTTACCACAATGGAGGCCCTATAATAATGGTCCAGGTGGGTCAAAATTGTACATCCGATGCTCCATTCTTAAGGAGAAAGAATATTGAGCATTAGGTTAGAGTAACTAAGCACGCAATAGTTTCCTACTTTGATAGGTTACAGTTAATTGATAGAGGGTAGTTTGGGAAGATAGCAAAATAAGTGAGTGGGAACTCACTATAAATATTAGTATAGAGATTCATTTTGTTTATCCAGAGATTAGGCAGAATTGGGGAATTGGGAGAAAGGTAAGCCTCTCGAATGCTTATAGTCCTTCTGCAATTCCTTGTAATTTTCAGTATTTCAATCTTCAAATAAATACAAAATTCTACAGCAAGTATTTTGGGTATATTGTACATTAAGTGAGCATTAAAAAAAAAGGGGGGGGGTTTCCATTTCTTAGGGGGAAAGAATTAGGCATAGACATATGTCTTGGGAGAGAGCAAGCCTCTCGAAAGGTTGCAATTATCTGTGATTTCTTTCAATTTATTTTTCATTCAATCTATATTTCTATTCAAATTAGAAACGGGATCAATTAAAATGAGCATTAGAGAAGAGTGTAATGCTTGTGGTTCCCTTGGAATATGTAACAATGATTTGACAAATTTCTATTTTGAAATAGGAAACCAATGCCCCATAAGTCTATTGCTCTAAATTTTGGTAAAATCCAAACCAAAACGGATATGCTAAACAAAAAAAAAATGATTCTTCTCGGCTGCTGGCATGCACACCGGCAACAACTCTACCCAAAGCCAATCTGAACATTTAAAATGACTTATAATTTTGTCATAGCTATTCTCCATTTTGAGACCTTGAACTGAAAATAAATTCTCTTTCACTCTCTCAAACTTCCAACCAAAAGTATATCTCTTACATGCCTGAAATATTTTCTAACTTTATAAATTGATGATAAATAAATGTTTGTATTGATAATGTAAATCCCTTTCTCAGGTTCTAAAGAAATGATTTTTATGGCTATTACATTTTTGGTTTCTTCTCTAAAAGGTTTTGGTGTCAGTCCTCGGTTTGGCACATGGCGCCATATGTTTCATAAAACATTGTGCAATGCCTAGAAGTCACTCTGTTAATTTGTAAACTGGGCCTCTAGCTTCTTCACACTTATCCCTTAAATTAATCAATAAATAATAATAACACAACAAATTATTTGGACAATGCCCTATCATCATACGATCTATTCTGATCTAATTTCATATTTGGAGCTCAAGATTTAAATAATGAATGCTATTCCAAGTGGATAATGTGACAGGTTGAAAATGAATTTGGTTCATATGGAGATGATCAAGCCTACCTGCATTATTTGGTTAAACTGGCCCGCCGGCACCTTGGAGATGATATCAGGTGACTGGAGTTAGACGTGTGCTCTTCCGATCTTGCAAAGTTGCTCCTTTGGTTTGTCGGCCATGGTCTGTTTTTTGCACAATATTTTGGGCCGTGGTCATCATATGGGAGTTATGGCTATTAGTCTTCTATTTTGGCTTCTGATTCAGTAAACAAGTTTGATTCCTGGAAGTAATTTGGATACAGAAATATCAGTATTTTAGCTGAAATGTCTACTTAGAAAGTTGGTTATAGACTTAAATGTAAATGACTGACTTCTTTTATTGCTTTCCATTTCTTTGACCTTATGTTGGTTATTATAGGTATACAACAGACGAAGGATCAAGAGATACTCTAGAGAAAGGAACCATTCCAGGAGATAACATTTTCTCAGGTTTCATAGCAGACTCTCTAATGTAAATTCTAAAAGCCGATCAATAATATTCCTCTGTTTCAGAAATGATAAGCTATGCATTTGTTGGGAGCAAATATTTCCAATCTCAGGCCTTTTCGTAGTGGTCAGTAAAGAATTTTTTCGTAGTGGTCAGTAAAGAATTTTGACAATTCATGGATCAAAGCTTCCTATTTTCTTTAAGGCCTTTCGTCTTAGTTGATCCTGACCTATGTTATCCATGATGTGCACCATGTCAGTACATGAATTATTATTTTATTATGTTCTTCGTAGCCCAAACTTGTGGAAGTCCTTCTTTATGTGATGTCATATTTTTAATTAATTAATTATTTTTTATTTTATTTTATTTTCGGTTTCCACCTGCAAAAGCAGTTTGTGCTGAATCTTTGTTGATTGGGCTTACGGATAACTGAATTTTTGTATTCCTGTTATTACTCAGTAATTCCTTCCAAGTGTCTAATGCTTTTGGTTTTTCTTTTCCCTCTACCATTTCCAGCCGTTGACTTCACAACTGGAGATGATCCATGGCCCATATTTAAGTTGCAAAAAGAGTTCAATGCACCGGGGAAATCACCACCACTTTCTACGTCAGTGTTTAATTGTGATTATTTAAAAGCATTTATGATGATAGTATGATACTAATGTTTTTAATTATCTCAGGGAATACTATACCGGTTGGCTTACACACTGGGGAGAAAATATTGCAACTACTGATGCAACCCGTACAGCAGTTTTCCTGGAGAAGATTTTGTCAAAGAATGGGTCTGCTGTGCTCTATGTATGTGTTGAAACTAGTTTGGAACTAAATATAAGAAATTATGTTCCATTCTCTATTAGCTTCAGCCTTTAGATAGATGTTTTTCAACATGATACTGGGGTAGCTAGGGGTCCAAGCTCCTCGTTCCCTTGTCATCCTTTTGTGAAACTTAAACATGTCAAACCTTTGATTAAAAAAATGGATTCGTATTACATGTTTTGTACACTGATTTAAGTGAATAAATATGTCCTGTTTCTAATAGTGTAAGCTTTTGCGCGAGATGTTTCAACAAAACTTATCCATTCTTCCCTGAAAATGACGGTTGACAAATATATCGCTATATTACAGATGGCACATGGCGGAACAAATTTCGGATTTTATAGTGGTGCAAACACTGGAGAAAACGAGTCAGATTACAAGCCTGATCTTACATCCTATGATTATGTAAGGAATCATAACGGACTTGGTTTCTTTCTGAACAATATTGATCTTTTATATTAATTAATATTACTGGGTTTATCTTCCTTTTATAACTGATCCCATTATTCTAGGATGCACCTATTAGTGAATCTGGTGGTGTAGACAATGCAAAGTATAGAGGTATGCTCAAAATGTTTGTATATTGTTTAATAGGCTACTTGAATATACTTATTTTCTATTATAACACACACTTGTAAAATGTCTTTACCTCCTTCACAACCTTCAGAAAAGATGATTGCAGTTTCTCAGATTTTTCCCCCTTTCAGATTAATTCTAAACATATAACAAATTCGTGTTTGTCTTTTCTTATCTTATATTTAACATGGGGCGAATTTCAGCTCTCAGAAGAGTTATCGCTAAATATAGTGCAGCATCTCTCCCTTCAGTTCCTTCTGATAATAAGAAGACAGCTTATGGGAGCATTAAGCTTGAGAAAACTTCATTTTTGTTTGACAGTATTGATACTAAAAACCTCCTTGATGTGGTTGAATCTGAAAACCCAACCTCAATGGAGGCTGTTGGACAGGTATGCAATAATTAGGGTGCTTTTGCTAGAAAACTTGTTTTTTAATGATTTTCCAAATAGTCAAAAAAGGATGAGGGATTGGTTCTGTTACTCCTGAATGTGTTTCATTTCAGATGTTTGGATTTGTATTATATGTATCTGAGTACACTGCAAAAGGCAATGGAAGCATGTTGTCCATTCCAAAGGTCAGCTCCTTGCATGCAAATATACATGCTTTCTTGACTAAAAAACTGGTTGACCTACCTTTCCATTTATTTTAGTACATATGCCTGGATTAACACAAGACCGATCCCCTCACTACCATGCCGCAATATGTGGGCTGTGACTAGTGGATGATCCAAGTTACACGACAAGGATGCATATGATGTTGAAGATCAGATCTAAATGGACTTTTTTGCCCTTATTCTACTGTTTCATTTATTTATGACAAATACAAACTCAGTAACTGAGCATAATCATTTGTCATGAAAATCTAATTTTACGCCTTCTTCTCTACAACTTAATTTTTCATTACCAAAAAACTCAACAATTCAAACTCATACCAACCACACATTCTCACTTTTTCACAATTCTCTATAATCTCTCTCCACTTTTCCACCACACATTTCAAACAGCAATCTCTTTATACTAAAAAAGCTCAAATTTTAGCTACAAAAAACAAAGCCTTAATATCATCTGCTTTGTGCTATCAACAAGTCTAATCAAGTTTTCTATCTTCAGCTTTTGCATGTCTTCATTCTATTCCCTAGTTAATGTTTTTAAGTATTATTTTCAGGTTCATGATAGAGGTCAAGTCTTTATTTCATGCCCGGAAGATAATGGGAAAAGGCCACGATACGTTGACCTAATTATGAGATGGTCTAACAAACCTATCAACCTCCCTCATCTAAAATGTAGATCCAAAAAAAGATTATATATCTTGGTATATAGACTCTCTTATTTACTCTCATGATGATAAAAACTGTACATTTTTCTTTAATTTTTTCCATATTAAGTTTTGAACGTAAACACTTGCAGGGAAAGGGAAAATAAAGTATTATTTTCGGTTGTATTCATGGTCAACTGCTAATTATTTTTGCTTCATTTTGTTTTGATAGTTTTTCTAGTTGTGTTATATCCATAGTATCAGTAAACAAAAAATCCATTCAATATTCTATTTCATGAATATGTGATCTTAAATTTTTTCTTTTTCATCTTAGTGCATTTTTGTTCAATTTCTTCATATAACTTTGTCATTTGCATATACATGAAATTTTAGGAGTTTCCTCTGAAAAAAGAAAAAAAAGTCATTGGGTTTCTTCAAAACTGATTGTTGTAATCAATATGATGGAAAGATATGACCATCTGATAGATTTATGACTCTTAAATATTTTATGAACAACTTGGATGGAATGGCATCAACAATTCTCCACGATTTTGAATTGAGTTTTCAGATTTTTGCTACCAACATCATCTCATTTTTACCTCTCTTGGACGTGTTATTCCTTCCACTTGTCATTTTCACTTTGTTGATTGGTTTCTACAGGTTGAAAATATGGGACGTTTGAATTATGGACCATACATGTTTGACAGGAAGGTATACAGTATTTAATTGTTTTCTCAGGTTAAATGTAGTGTCTTTGTAAAATGTCTGCTATGGACCACGAAACACTCATTTTCCTATTTTTCTTCATGTCCCTTCTTGTTTTTTATTATTTTTATTTTTTATCTTTACCTGGCATCAATGGTGACTGTTTAGTTATTATTTTGGTTAGGGTATTTTATCTTCTGTTTTTCTGGATGGAAGGCCTCTTCATAAGTGGAAAATGCTTCCTATTACTCTCCACAATCTCAATGAAAGGCAACAGTTCAACCCCATAATTATGAACGCCCAAAAGAAGTTTCTTAAAGTCTCTTCCCACCTAAGGTTAAAGAACCACAAGTGTAAGTTTAGACCCTTATGATGCTATGTTAAAGTAATACCCTAAATGCAAGGTATTGGACATGATTGGATATTTCCATGAGCCAGATTTTTCTTACAAAATATTATCCAATCTTGTCCAATATTCTGTGCCAAACATACTCATGTTGCTGCCATATAAAGCAAATTTTTAATGAATGACGCGGTTAAGGGCTTTGGAAGAGCATTCTTTTATGTGTAAATAGCTTTCTTTTTCAGTGCTTGACCCAGAACCGGCTTTCTATACTGGACATTTCCAAATTGATGAAGTAGCAGACACCTATATATCATTCAAAGGCTGGAGTAAAGGAATTGCCTTTGTAAATGGATTCAATGTTGGACGCTTTTGGCCGGTAATTTTGTTTGTTGGATATGTTACTGTTTCAAATTTCTTTTAGAGTCTATTGGACAAATTTTATTTCCATAGAGCATAAAAAAGCCCTATTCTCGGCTATTTTTGCAGTCTCGTGGACCACAATGTAACCTATATGTTCCGGCTCCAATCCTTCAAGAAGGAGAGAATGTTTTGGTATGAGAATCCCGAACTGCTACAACATATGCAAGTTTGTTTCTATACTATACTTTTGAAGAAAATGCTTATTATGGATTACTCGCACATTCCATTCCAAAAAATTATTATTATTTTTTTTATTATTAATTTTTTTTGGGGGGGGGGGGGGGGGG
>CAVNYN010230242.1:54873-81884 GCA_963692815.1 Nyctanthes arbor-tristis
CCCCCCCCCCCCCCCCCCCCCCCCCCCCCCTGTATCTGTGTACCTGCTAATTATGGAAAGAAATACATTCCTTAAGAACTAAGGTGATTTCCCCCTAATGCATGACTTACTAATGTGCACCATGCTAACTATTGGGATGTTCAGCTAAGTGAACATCTTTTCAATATTAATATTTTCAAATTTACAAGTAAACTTTTAAACTTAGCTGAAGTGCGGATGTTCAGCTAAGTGAACATGTTTTCAAGATTAGTATTTTCAAATTTACAAGTAAACTTTTAAACTTAGCTGAAGTGCGCTATGTCTGTGTAAAACAGCTTTGTCTCTCTCCCCCTCCAAGCACGCTTTTAATTCTCTTCACCCGAAGCAGGAGCAACATGTTTATGCATTTCTCACTCTGGTTCCTTGCATAACAGCAATTTTCCATTTTGCTTCTGATTATTCAATTATTTCGATACCAGTTGGAACTAATAAATGAGAATTCCATTTACTTGCGTCATCTTTAATCAGGTTGTCCTCGAGTTAGAACTGCCAAGTCCGGATCTTCTCGTGACCTCCGTTGATCATCCAGACTTCACCTGCAAGTTTGGAGGGAAAAAGTTTCATAATTTATGATAACATTGAGACAATGCATGACTGTTCACCATGATGTTACCTTAATTGCATTGTGTCCTTGGTGCATTATGTTGTGAAGAAAGAGGACCAAGAATGGTGAGCAGCGACCTGACTATTTAGAGAGATCCACACTCCTTTCTTTTTGGTTCAGAAGACAGTCTTGAAGTCTGTCCTTGAAAAATATGAAGAGATGCGTCTCTCTTTATGGTGTAAGATTATACTCAAACAATAGGTTTCTGTGTGGCGCTGTTTACCGTTTTGGTCTAGGGGATAATACCTGGGTCTTCGCTATTTTTTATGTTTACTTGACATAAATCAACTTTGATTGTATTACAGAGAAATCTCTCATCAAAGACGTACAATTTCCTCCATCATATCTACAGTATCTCTAAGTTCAAGCAGAAGCAATGTAACTCTAGCGTTACCAAATTGATTGTCTCTTTGATGAGCGTAAACGTTCCACAAGAACTTCAAAATAGATTATACACCAAATTCTGGTTTCATAGTATAACTCCTATTTGCCATGCCTAAACTTTGGTACTTTCTAAATTGTACTTCTGCAACTTCCAATCGCTCAAGAAGTGCAACAGCCTTGCTTTACTTCTTAAGATGAAGTAAAAATATCTCTTGAAGAAGCTAGACCTGAAAAATAATTATATGTCCTCGACTTAAAAACAACATGACTTTCAAAATCTGGACCCAGAAAACTTGTGGAAGTGCATATCTAGATGATTCAACGGTGTGTAAAAGAGCTCTCTCTTTCTGGAGATTCACCATGGTATGCATACAACAATGTAAATCATCCTTCATTCGTAACAATATGTTTTGAGCGCAGCTAACATATTGCTTTTTCCCTTGGAGCTAGCTAAACTATTTGACTGCCAATTTCTACTCTACCACCGTTCTTCAAAATAAAATTATTGCACGTCTTATTGTAGAAAACATACACCAAGGTTGTCCAAAATTTCCCTAAGGCCAAACATATTCGTAACCCTGTTGAAAGGTAGTCATTTTGAAGAGTGTGGAGCATCTTTTGGTTCCTGTTTCGATCCTGACACAGCCGCGGTCGCTGCAGCTGTCACAGCAGCAGCTGCGGCACCAAGCTTCACTCCACCAGCAGCTTTCATCACACCTCCAACTTTAGCAAATGCAGCTATTCCACCGACAAGTATAGCCCTTAATGCAACTGTTGGTTTTACCGCCATATTCAACAAATCTGCAACAGAATGCAAACATCACAGGTAAATCTTAGATTTTGTCAGTTGGTGGTAAATTATCATGATACCAATACAAATGAAGCAACAGTAAGGAGTGAAAAATAAATTAAAGAAAAGCAGAACTCAGACTAGGATTAAATTACAATTTCTTTTGGATTAAAGGCACATGTACAAGCTTGCACTGCAGCCAGATTTCACTCCCCATATGGTGATTAACTCAAACATTTTACGTAGATCTATTCTAGTCCTGCATTAATTTCTCAAGTGCTGCAACTACTTTTGCAACAGAGACATAATGAAGCCAGCACAGATAGACACCAAGAGAACTTACAAATTACAAATATGCTTCTCTTAATCTTGATCATCTGAAGAGTGAAATGGGAGGTCATGCCTGTATGCTTTTGACTTTTTGAGAATTGAGTTTTTAAATAGTAATTCTTTCGGAACATGTGTCAGAAAGAAAGGAAAAGTTATATGCGTAAAATTATTTTATTAGGAGAATGTTTGGTTAAAAATGCGTTGAGAAAAAAAGTGAATTTGAGAAAATCAAACTAACTAGAGACTCAATTTTAGTATGGACAAACTAAAAGTCATGTGATCATGTCTAAACTTATTCAATATAACAAGTACAAAACACATAGATATAGAGCTTGTTCTTAAGAGCTTTATGAAAAAGAGTTCTAGATTTATAGGAGAAAATGTGTGGTGGTAATGTAAAGATTGGGAAGTGTGAAATTTGTTTTTTTTTTGGGGTGGAAAATATGTGGTTGGTATTGATTTGATAAATTTTTGTTTTGGATAAAGCTAGAGAGAACAAGCTCATAGTTTCAAAACAAAAAAATTAATGAAACTTTACGTAGAAAATGAGTTTTTCTGCATAAGTAGGAAAACTAAAAATGACCATACAAGATAGATAAATTTCCTATAGTCTGTATCCTACATGCTCCTGTATGTATGCCAACTGATTTCAATCTTGTAGATCTTTATTGTCTACCCATGTTAACCCCATCTATACTAGTCAGTTATTCAAGGCTGCAAATGAACCAAAAGAATTGCAAACTTCATCTTCCTGCTATCACACCTTTTCCTTCATCTTCCTTCTCAAGGGTTCTGTGAATAAATTGCTGAGTTGTAGAAGAAAATATTTAGCTCATACTTAAGTAACAGATACAAGAAAAACCCCACATGCTTGAAATTAAATATCCTATTGAAGAGATTAATCTCAAGCTGAGAAACATATCATTTTTAAACAGATACACTAAGTTACAAACTTGTGTTGTAGATGTGAGTATCTGCTCTCTCCATCACAGTAAAATATTCCATTCATTAACGAAGGTATAGCCCCAAAACTTTAAGTAGTAAATATGAACTCATGCCAAAGTAGCAAACTTCTAGAACAATAGGACTACTATAAAAAAATGCAATAATTTCTTTTCCCTCCAGAAGACATCAATGTTGCATATAGCACTCCTAAAATTTAGCATTTAGATTGAATATGGTACATTGAATGGAGCAGAAATAGCAAAAAGCTCCTCCCAGCGTCTCTTTTCCTAATCATGAATCCTTTCTGGTGTAATGAGCTTGTCCAAGAAATCAGGTAAAAAAACTATCAAAATGATTACCAATAAATGTTTAGGTTATTTCCCATCTCCCTCGCCCCAAAAAAGATACCGTCCTCTTAAATTCCAATGGCAAGTGGGTGTAAACACCTCATTCGCCCCTGGTTCCTTAGAAGCACTCATGGGAAGCCCCTTTTCTTCCACTTTTTATCACTCTCCAGACTTGTGGTGGGGTTGGGCACCTTATTCTGCAATCAAATTCCGTCCAACTCCAGCATCATTTGGGTAAAATGTAGGTCAATCCCAAAACATCAAATACAGCCTTAAAAACAGCTAGTGTTTTATAATAATCGAAACATAGGAAAAACACGCAGTCTTTCACGAATTGCTAAGACTTACGTAACAATCTAATACCGCTATTTGAAAATATATTATATTATTATCCTTCAAGAACAACTGAATCAATTCCTTAAGTAACAAATTAAATGGAAATCAAACCTCTAAACTTACCGGAAATAATGTCTGATGGTTATGTTATGTATCTGCGTCTCTGTTTCTGTATAGAGAGAGAGAGAGAGAGGGAGAGAGAGAGCAGGGGGAAAAGAGGGATAATCGCCGCTTCGTCTTCCTAGAATCGAGGTGTGATTGTAATAAACCAAAGCCCGAAAAGGAATGTGCTAAATGACGTGTTTGGTTCATTGATCTCAATTTAGTCGCTCAATACGGCGTCGTTTGGTCATCTTGATTTTCCTTTTTTTTTTTTTATAGTTATTTTTTCTTTCGTGAGAGCAAAATTTGTGCAGACCAGTCTCCAGATTCTCCTTTCACACGCGAACTCTTTTTCTTTGGCACTGTCGCTCAGTCTCTCCGGCATTTCCTCTCGAATTTCTAATTTTCTCAGTACAGCCAGAAGCTCCTCTTCGGCCTTCACTTCCTGTTCGGCTGTTCGAACCAGACAACCATCAGCCTGCAAAGAATTTGGACCCAAAAAAATGGGACCAGCATTTTCCTTCCGGCGACGGCGACGACATTAGAGCGAAATTTGTTCTGGACGCCCTCTTACACGCCAGCAACGAGGTAATAGATCAACCCTAAGTCCCTATATATTTACAAGTTAGAACTGATTTCTAATTTTTGGGGTTTATGCTTGAAATTATATTTGCTTAATTGGTTTGGTAGGTAAAGTGTAAAGCTCTAATTTTGGGATTGCTTGAATGTATTATGTATATGTGTTTGAAGTTTGATGTGCAATTTGTAAAGCCCAAATTATGTAATAAATGGGTTGTCTTTGCAAATTCATATTATGTTCATTTTTCATTAATTATTCCGTTGAAAGGCAATTAACTTGAAGAATATGTGGAAAAATTGTTGCAAGCTATCTTATATTTCCAATTATGCTTATTCTTATGCTTGAAAAATATGTGAAAAATTCAGTTTAAGCAAGTTTATTTAAAATTTGGTTTATTGTTAGATTTTGAGTTTATTTAAACTTAGTTTAAGCAAGTTTATTTAAATTTAGTTTATTGTTATTTTTCATTAAGCAAGTTTTATTTAGATTTTGAGTTTATATGCTTTTAATTATGTTTGACATCTTGTAGTTGAAAATATTTCAGACTATGGAGAGATTTTAAAAAGAAAAGGCTTGATCAAGAAAATCTTTGTAGTTGATTTTATTACTGTACTATTTTGCATTTTGTTTCTAAAATTTTTGATCACATTGACTTCAAATCTTGACCCAACCACTGCTTATTTTGGACATGAAACGGGTTTTGTCGTTTCTATTTCTTAGGTTTATATTTCCCATTTCACATTTGGTTTAGGTTTTTTTTCCCCAACAACAGGTACATTTTCATGTGCACTTCCTTTGGTTTTTGATTGCGTGGATCATCGTTCAGATTTTATTATTATTTTTTTCTTTTTCTTTTCTTTCTTTTTTTTTTTTTTCAATTTTTAGGAGTACTTTGATTGGGAGCTTCTGTTTCGAGGTCCATCTAAACATTGCAGAGGTCCATCTAGGATCTTCCGTTAATTTTGGATGTCTAGATGGCATCCTTCGACTTTCTAAGAGATAGTATAAAGATTAGAGGTGACTTTATTATATCTTAATTTTGACTTATTATGTTTACTTTTAAAAGGCAAAAGAAATTATCACTTTCCACTTATAGTCAAATGGACCTTCAAGCATGCTGCGTAGTGTAGAATGTAAAAGAAGCTTAGTTGGTATTAAATTTTATAAAGTGTGTAAAGAGTTTGGTTGTTTCTCCGTAAGTGACGAGGATGGAGGGAAGGGGAGGATCTACCTGAAAATTAGCTTGATAATCAGTGACTATGGCGGAGGCACTCTCCACTGTAGGTACAAAAAGGCACAAATGGCAGTTTGCCCTTAATTCAACAAAATCTTCACAAATCCTCTTCTTCTTTTTCCAATCTAATGGAGAGAATCCATTGCATGGCGGTACACTGATTAAAAAATCCTTATTTGAACTTCCTAAAAGCTGAACGTGCAATTAGAAGAGAAATCATGTGACGTCGTGTTTCAGACATTAAGGAGATTCAAGTAAGAGAAATTGGGGGAACATTGATAGTATTTCATGTTCTTCAGTTGACAGTAGAAAGAAGAAAGAGCGGGGGTAGCAATGGAGCATTTCGGCGGAGGGAACTGGACAATGATCCCCAACATGCAGTCCCACAGTAACCCCACTACTCCCTCTAATCAGGACCATTTATTCCTTCAACAACAACAATCGCAGTTCAACCAACAACAATTTCAACAGCAATTCAATCAGCAGCAGCAACAACAACAACGTTTGCCTCAACAACAAACACAGCAGCAGCAGCAGCAACCACAGAAATCACTTGTTTCTCATTTTCACCTTCAGCATGTATGCATTCAATCCATTTTCTCATTCCAAAAGGAGTTCTTTTAGTTTCGCAATTATGGTTTTGATTTGGATATTTCTTGGTACAGTTGGTGGAAAATTTGGCCGACGTGGTTGAGAATGGGACGCGGGATCAGCAAACTGATGCGCTGGTTGGCCTTTTCCTTTTCATTTTAGAATCTGTAACTCATGATTTACTTGCTTCAAATGGAAACTGCTATTTCAGATATATATATTAAATTGCAATTGTTGCTTTGAAAGGTAACAGAGTTGAACAACCAATTTGAGAAGTCCCAGCAGCTGCTGAACTCCATTGCAGGGACAATTAAGTCTAAATCGACGGTAATTTACACTTATAATTTCTCAGAATTTTTTCTTTAGTAGAAAAGAAAGTATGGTATATATATTGGAGATCTCTGTAATTTTTGACAATGGTTAAAGAACAATACCACTGTTTATCACACATTATGAAATATGAAGGTAGAAGCTTATGACATGTTATACCTATAGTGTTGGGTTTCATCAGTTATGCATATAGGACTGAAATATATGCTGATTATCCTTCACATACGGGAGAAATATTGTTTGCAGACAGTGGAGGAACAAAAGCACAAACTGGCGGATACTGAGAACTTGCTGAATCAACGAAGGTTTGTATTGCTTGATATTACCTGCTTCTGTAGAAGTGGTTCATGCACTGACAATGGATACCCACAATTTCCTATATGGCAAAAGAATATTTTTTTATGCCCTTGTGTTCGTGTATATGGGATTTAGATGACCACAATGTTGGGTATGCATTGCTTATGATTTAATCATCGAAAACAAAGAAATGATGCATGCAACCCAAGGTCCATTTACTGATAACTATGTATTTATTTGTTGTCAATTCCAGGGATCTTATATCAAATTACAGAAATTCCATTGAAGAGCTTACCAATTCTGAAATCTGAAGAGTTCATCTCATCCCAAAATGAGGAAGGGATTTTTTGGTGTCTGAATGCTTGAGTTACTCATCTACTAATGAGCCAGATGCTTTTTAGTTATAGCAAATATGAAATTAATGTAAGAAATGTACCCATCTTGCACTTGGCTCCTTATGCTACCAAATATTAATATTAATAAGAAAAAGAAAAAGGAATCTTTGATTACTGGTATGCAGTCCTCTTCCTTTCTCTCTTTTCCACATTTACATTGGTTTTCAGATTTTGCGTAGTCGATTTGCTGAAATTTCAACGTTCCTTTTTTTTTTTGTGTGAAGTGGGAGTCGTTTTGATGTTGTACGACCTCTACATTGTTTCTGGCTTATGTAGAAATCCTCTGCAAAAGGCATTGTTTACTGGTTATCACTGCTGTAAATGAAACATGATTATAAATGACTTTCCTGCGAGTCACTTTAAGACGCCACTGCACACATTTTCCTTCTGTGAGGTGAGCGCAAGTCTCAAAAAAATCAATCAATAAAATAAAATAATTCAAAAGAATCACTCTATATATAAAATGGTGGATCAAGGAAAAACTTTTAAACTTTAGACCTTCTGTATTCTAAACAGAGAGTTACTACGTGCATGAATATTTCATTATTTTGTACAACTTTTTGAGTAAGCTAAATCAGAAGAACTTTTTTCTGCCTGCTCCTCAATGAAGAGAGGAAAATTCCCAATGATGATTTCGAAGTCTTTGAGAAAAAGGGATTGGATGCTTTGCAATGCAAAAAAAATTGTTCATGATTTTTTCTGTATGTTGTTCATGATTAAAATCAGCAAGCTTCCCAATGGGGGTATTTGAAGGAGGATTTATTTTGGCCAATCGAAAGAAAGAAACTACAGAAATGAAAGAAAACTGGCCATTGAGCACCAGAGTGGGTGTTGCTTTTTCATTAGGGATGCCTTTTATTATGTGTTTTGGTGGATGCAGATTAAAGATAATGGAGTGAAAGATGCTGCTGGAAATGTGTGGGGAGACGCATCAGGTGGGGTTTTCTTGATGGTGATTCTGGATGGCGATTGATCCTGGCATGGTTTTTCCTCTTCTGCTGCTCTTGCTCTTTTTTCCCCTTTTTCTTTTGTTTTGATAGGTAGCTAGCTTTGATCCTTTCTTTTCTTTATAAGGGGAGAGATCCCCCTGTGGATATCCTTTTGTTAATTTATGGAAATGTGTATTCCCAAAAAAATAAAAAAAATAAAGAGCTAAATCAGAAGAACAAAAATTGGACGTGAAACTCAGAGTAATGATCACCCACCATACCCGGTCAAAAGCACACTTAGCGGGTGATGATTGAATAATTCAGGTGTGGGACATTTTATGTGAGTTGTCCCGCACCTAAATTATTCAATCATCACCCGCCAAGTGTGCGTCTGGCAGGGGTATGGCAGGTGATTAAAATTGGTGAAACTCATGTAAAATTTTAGACCGTTCATATTCTAAACACAAAATTAATACATATACATGATTATTTCATTATTTTGTACAACTTCTTGATAAACAAAATAAGAAGAATGAAAATTAGGCATGAGTCAAGTTCATGAGGAGTTTTTTTTACTATAATATAATTTAATGAAAAATAAAAAAAATATATTACCAGTACAAGAGAAATAATGATAATGCTCCAAATCCACGTGCAAAGCACACTCTAATACTAGTATTAAAAGAAAAAAGGAAAAATGCTCTAAGTGACCATAAGAAATGAAGTTAATTTATAGTAACTATAAGAAAACAAATTTAGAAAATATTTAAATGCAAACAAGCTCAAATTATATTTATAAAGTAGCAAGTAAGCTAAGAACATTATAAATCTACTATTAGAAGCAGAAGCATAGAAATCTCACATATTATCACTAATAATAGGATCGATGAAAGAATCATCAGTATTGGCCTCTTCATAATTTTTACTCCCTCCGTCTCAAATATATAGTCCATTTTGCTTTTTCATGCGGATTAAAAATTGTATTGGAAAGATACGCATTTTTAATTTACCTTTATTTAATGAGTAGAATTTAAAGTTGATAGTTCTAAGTAATAAATTGGGGCAAATTAGTAAAATAATGTAAATTAGAATTCTTAATAAAGAAAACAGACTATATATCTGGGACATTCTAAGAAAAATAGTAGAATATATATTTGGGATAGAGGGAGTAGTTTCTTTTCATTCTTTATCATCAACCTCCACTTATAGTGTAGTATTCTGAGGTTCTATTTCCTGTTTCTTTTTTAATGTGAGGAAAAAGAAGAAAATGAAACTAACCCTTAAACCATTATAGGTTATATTTTTATGTAAATAAAATATTTTCAATGATTTTATTAAAGATAAGGTGAAGAAATGATTTACTTAAAAGTAATTTCCGAAATTTTCTATATGTACTTTTATTTTACCGACTGATTTTAGTATTTCCCAACCTCTGCCTCACACAGGTGTATTGTCCAGACCAGCATATCGCTTTTGGTTATTAACTTCTCATTCTTGGGAGGCCTTCAGAACTATAGCATAAATGGTTGCAATCACTTTTTACTGTCACTGATATTTTGACTGTTGATCTTCATTTGATATTTGAATGAACTTTCCCATGAGAATTGGTACATTTGCCTTGGTTGTGAGGACAGAATTGTGCTTGTGTGTGTCAACTTGTGCACACTATGCTTTGGATCTTAACTCAGTATCACCATTGTACCATGAACATATTGAAAAAGTATATGGGAATTACTTTGAATGAATTTCTTAAGTGACAATCAGAATTATATATGCTTTGATATATGGCAAGTTTTGCCAATGAGTGTCAACATGTAACTATTGCAACCACACCTTTTTGCAGCTAATCTTCATTGGGTTTCTTGCTGGTGCAATATCAGTACATTTCTGAATTTTGCATCTCTTGTAGTTTGACATTGAATCCTGCATTCCTTCTTTTGGCCTATTGAGTCGTCTCATACTCAAGTGCCATTGTGATCTTCGACCCTGGATTTTTCTTCATGTTTCTTGGTAGGAAAATGCTATGGATTCCTATTGGTTGTGGCTACTGGAACAGCAATTTCTTGAAGTTTGAATAACTGTAAAACTACAGCTATCTGTTCTCTATCTCCTCCCCCCTCTTTCTTTTGAATAGCTCCTCATAGAAACTTATATACAACTATTATTTGCCCGCTTCAAGGTAAATAATTGGAGTATTATTCATTCATTTTATTTGTTGCCTTTTTATTGTTATTATCTATATAACAAGAGATGGATCAGCAATGGTCTCAGGCATTGACCAGCAAGGTTTTCTTCTACAAAAATCATTAATTTTGCAGTCTGTGCCCTTCAAAACCAGATACTGATCTTGATCATACAAATGGAAGCAGCCATCGATCGTCTTCTTCCTTGGACTCTCCTTTTTCAGAATACCATTGTTCCCTGCAACATTAGATTTTGTTTTGACTGTAAGATGGGTGTTCTAAATAAATTGTAAAGCCGTAATTGTTTCTTTAAGCTTTTAGATTACGTGATTCAAGAAATATGAGGTTGCTATGCATTGCCCCTGGTGATTTTTATCAGTAGATGGATAGAAAATCAAACCTATATATATGCTGAGTAAAATTAGCTAGTTAGGCCAATGTAATGAATCCAGATTCTCTGTTTTCATCTGCTGGATGAAATTTGAACTTTTCTCTATCATCACCCTGCAATTCAAGAATTGATTTGATGTCTTCACATTCATCTACAAGTGTACGACGAATGACAGGGAAGGAAGATGTTGACTCTGGTTCATTACAACCCCACGCATTAATCTCTTGCAATGCAAGCTGTTTGTGATCAATATATTGATCATGCTCTAGCTGCTGGGGATGTTGATAACTCTGATGGTAATTATTCATGGATTCCTCAAAAGACCCCAAAGGGTCCCCATTAATCACATCACAATCACAATTCAAAGAAGAATCCGCATCCTCAACCGCCTGCAATGTGGCCTGCTGTTGGGCAGCGGTGGCAACCTGCGCTCGGCAAAGGGCAAGGTGGTGGAGCACGATTTCGAGCTCAGCTTTCGCCACATTTATCTGTCGTTCCAAACTACATATTATTCTATAACATCCTCCAACGGGATCGGAAGCGCGTACGTCCGATTGGAAGATGATAGTGCGCATGGCGTCGTCTTTCGATTGCTGGTCAAGGGGCCGGATTATTTTGATAATGTTACTTACACCAAAGAGTTTGTGAGCGTTGAGGAATTGGTGGTGGCGTTCGTGGGGAAAGTACGGGGCGAGGATGCAGTCGGGGGCGCACTTTCGACGTTGGTATTTGCACGCAGCGCAAGCCTGGGTGGTGGTGTGGGATCTTTGTTGTAGAATGGTGGAGGTATTATGGGACATATTATTGTGCATAGCTAATTATATTATTATGTTGTAGTTTGGGAGATATTGGATGCGTCTCCGGCGGGGATGGGAATGGGACTGGCTTAATTTGGATTTATGTTTCCTTTGATTCAAGGCTTTAATGAAGAATGGCAAGGGAATGGTGAGGAGGAATTATAGGAGATGAAGACAACTCAATAGAGATAAATTTAATTATCAGTGTCAAATATACTATTTTTAGGCATAAGCAGATGTTTTTGTTAACAAATTATTATTAAGAGTTGAGTTTTCGAAAGCGTGTCTAGCTAGACTCACGCTTAAGTTATCTCATTTTATTATGTATTGACTGTCGGTAGATGTGGCTCAGCTTAATATTTTAGCTAATATGAATGGTGTTATGGCACCCAAACTTTCACAAACGTATACGTTTTGGAAAATACTAGGTTGATCAATATATTTTACTCGTTAACATTTCATAGCAATAAATCTTGACAGAATTTCAAATTCTTATGAAATGCATTAATGTTGAAAATGATTTTTTCCTTTTTTTAAAAAATAAAAGTTTGACTATTTATTTTTAAGATGACTAGTCTGATTTAACGTGCGATGCACGCTGTTAATAGACATGAAGTCTAATGTTAATAAAATTGTACGATATTGTTATGACTTAGAAGTGATATATATATAGCTTATGGACAAATATTTAGAATATTCCCGAAAATATTTTGTCTAGCATCTAAACTAACTACCTAACATTTTATAGAACTAAATCATCAACACCATTCTTATTGTTACATAATTAATATGTACTTCATTCTAGTCTCTAGAACACATTGGAAATTTGCATAAAATAAAATATAATAGTTTAGAAACTTGTATAAAATAGTAGCTAGACACTTTATTTCATTTTTATTTTTCTTTCTATCTTTACTCTTTCATTTTTCTTTCTTTAAGGAATTATTTATTACATTTTCTCAGTGCTACTTTTTTTTTTTTTTTGAAGAAATTTTTATTATTATATTTTTATTATATTTTTTAGTAATCATACAAACATATCATTGTAACTATGATCGGTACAATGCTTTATAACAAAATTGTAAAAGATTATTCAAAATTGTACTTATTTTGTATTAATATTTTCTTTTTAAGTCATTCTTATTGTCCTACAAATTTTGACAAAATGCATTCAAATAGACAAGAATAATTGATAGAACCTTTCGTAAAACAATTGATAGAAGAGAAAAGTTTGAGATAACATTTATTTGTCAATTGATAGAGCAAAAACAAATTGTTAGGCAATGTCCCATCTTTTTGCAGGGAGACTTGCGACGACTCCTGTACAAAATCAAAAAATTAATCATTTAAGTTTGTTCTTTAAGCAATATAACATGTCATTTCCTCTTGAGAACTTCAGTTTCAATAAGACAATTGAACGTCTGCCCTTGTGCAATTTCGAGACATTAAATTTTACATTAAATGTATCACATGATAAAAAAAATTGAATCAAGATGCCCTTGAGAGCTAAAAATATTGATATGTTTTATACGCGTGTACATGATCAATTATCACATGAAACCATGTAGCAATATGCAATTAAATATGAGATCTAAAAATATAGGTGAACCAATGTAAATGAAAATACTGATAGACACAAATAGGAAAGAACAACCCCCCCCCCCCCGGCAGGGCCCCCGGGTCCAAAATTTCTTTTTTATTGATGAGTAACTCATTCCTTTTAATTTTCCCACCAGAAAAATTCTGATATATATTTTTAATCATTAAAATCTTCATAACTCCAATATAAATCGCACCTCAATTGTCATTATTTATTTAAGTTTAAATTGGGACTGTTCGCTGTCAGAACTATCAGTGGCGGTAGTGATGGTGTTAGATAGGTGAATTATGAAGATAATACATTAATCAATGTGTATGTATAGATTATATGAGGTGGATGAATGAGAATATAATATAGGGATGAATATATGCAAGTGTGTGAAGGAGAAAGAGGTATAGAAATGAAAATAAATTTTTATAATTTTGGATTTCCTATTTTTGATTTAAAGAAAGGATAATATTCTCTTTTAAGAAAAGTGAACAATAGAAATGAAAGGAAATTGTCCATAGGGATCTTTTGTTCATATTTTTGGAAGGTTGGGGACTTACATTCTTAAAAAAAGTTAGAGATTGAATTATTACATTTTACAAAGGTTGGGGATCTTTTGTGAGATTTACCCTTTTTAATCTCATATTTGAAGTTCTCTTGGATTCTCCCCCTTTATATAATAATAATAATAATAATAATAATAATAATAATAATAATCTATCTATATATAATAAGAACTAGTCTCTTACCCGTGCGTTGCACGGGAACACGAAATCTAAAATAAGTATACCCGAATTTTAAGTAGGGTACCCATGACAGTTGTATTTAAACAAACTTTGTACCCATGATGTATATTGTGTTAATCGAGATATCAAAGTCATAGTATATATACTATATCATAAAACTTGAATAGAAGTCCATCTATACTATGTTAAATAGAGGAATTTTCATCTTTCATCCGTAACGTGAGAAATAAATGAATACTTTGAAACTTGAGTGAAATTTTAGCAGTATGCCCTCATATGAATACATTTCAATAACGCATAATTCAAATGTATCTCAACTACTTTTTCAAATATTGATTTTATGTCCAGTAATTTGAGAATCAAAACATTCTAGAATGGTAAATAAATTGATTTTCTTAAATGAATGCGCTCTCTCCCTCCGTCCTACAATAAAATAGGAAAAAATAGAAAGTTAAAGGAATATCAATTTTGACTACGGTATTTGAGAATCTAGGCTATGAATGTCAATCAGAGAATTCAAAATGTTATTTTTTTTTATTCAGAAAATTTAAACAAAACTATTAACTCAAAATTATTGTTGAAATTGTGGTTCGAATTGCATTCCAGTGGTTATGATGTGCTTATATTTTGAGTCGGAAGTCTCGAGTTTAAATCACACATACTCCTTCCTGAATTTCCCTCCCCTTCCCTATATACCCCCTGTATCCACCAAAAAAAAATGTTGAAATTCATTTGAAAAATTTATTGTTGAAATTATCCAAAAAATAGTCAAACAAAATCGGCAATGCATATCACCACAAATCAAACACAATATTCCTTTAAAAAAAAAGAAAAAGAAATCAAACACAAAATGAATATAGACTAGATTTTAGGATCATACCGAGTCCTCCCAAAATAGAAAATTAGGATGGAAAACATACTTACCAAAATCGGGGCCAAAAATCATAATGAGTTAGCGATTCTCTAATTTGGAGAGATAAAATATAGAGGAGATATTTTTGGAAATGTATGAGTACAAATTCAATTCAAGAAAAAAAAAAGAAAAGAAAGAAAGAAAGAAAGAAAAAAAAATTGACATCACTAGTTCTTTTATGGTGCCCACTTTAAGCGGAAATAAAAATAAAAATACTAGAGACTTAAGTCTCTTAATTATATATATATATATTTATTTATATATATAAAGTCTCTTTGTTGGGTTTTCCCGCCGAAATGCAATTGGTGATTCTCGCGGTACCTTTTACTTATACTCTCTCTCTCTCTCTATGCGGTAGTTTACTTATTCTATTTCATCTCCCCTCAAATTTGTTTTCAAAAATTGAGAACTTTCTTTTTAGATCAACAATTCTTCCTTAACTTATCCATAGAAGGTGAAATCATAGACTATTTTTTATCCTTGCATTGGTAATTGGTATAGATTCTTTTTACTTGAATTATTTTCTATACAACTGGATTGGAATTTGATTGAGTTCAGAGAATATATACATTTGGAAATCTAATCCCCAATTATTAAATATAAAAATTCGTTAAATTATTTGTTTCTTAACTACCACTTCCTAAATAAATGATTCACGTTGAGCCAAAGAATAGAAAATGTGAACCTTTTAAAATTTTTAGTCCAAGTTTTAACAGTCTTATTATTCGTTTGCTTATTTGTCATGTAAATAAATACACAAATCGTGAACATGTGTTTAAAATTGATATTTGAACAACTAAACAAATGATTCAAAATTTTAATTATTTTCAGTTTCCCTTAAAATTTGTCCATATATATGTATTCCTTTATGACAATGTTATTGTTACTATTTTCGTCAATATCAAATCACCATCCAAAATCTTAGGCAGCGTTCTCTTTGTATTTTAGTTTTTTGTTTTCATTTAAAGCTATATTTTGAGTTTTCTATTTTGAGGGTGCTGTTTTGAGAAAATGAAAAATGCGCTCTGTTTTCTATTTTAGAAAATTATTTATAAAAATTGAAATAGAAATAAAATGAATATAAAAATAAAATATGGGATTTAAATGTTTGAAAATGCATTTTCCGTATTTTTAACTTTTAACACAAAAAAAAAAATCAAAAACAAGAAAAAGTCATTTTTAATTTTCTTTACAAATTTTGAAATTGTTTTCTGAATTGTATTTTTAAAAATATAAATGAAACAGCAAAGAGAACGCAACATTAGTTTTGAATATAAATAAACTCTCTTTCATAATTGATTTTCATTATTTGTTACCAGCCAATTTAAATATTCATACTTTGTGCAGGTTTGTGTAATCACCACAAGTTTTGTAATATTCATGGAAATCACTGATTTTTGGAGCTGCATGACTAGTTTACTATTTTTTTAAATTTACGTGAATGAGTTACTTATTTGTCTTCTCTAATTCCATTTAGAGATTGGGGGGAGATTTTTTGTATTTCTAAATTTCTAATTTCTCATATATGTTTAATAAGTAGGAACGTTACTAAATTGTTTATGTTAATACTTTAAAAAAATGTTTGTGGTAACCATTTTTATTGTTTTATTTATTATTTCTATTTTTGTACCCGTGCATTCTAGTAATAGTAGTAGTAATCTATATATTAATAATAAGAGAAGTCGTCTGGCGTTGTAATTTCCCGACACTGGTCTAGCATCATAAGAATACTAGTGACATCATTGTAGGATAACAATTAAATTTGTTTTACATTATTTTTTATTTTTCCCTACTTTCTGTTTTTATTTTATTATCCATTTTTTTGATAATTAAGAATTCTTCTTAGAGAAATTCATAGATATATCTTTGGATGATTATGAGTTTTATTTTGTACTGAAAAATAATTAAATTTGTTTTACAGTTTTTTTTTAATTTTTTCCATACTTTTTGATAAAATAACTTAAATATCAGAATAACTTTCGTGAACTTTATTCCTTAAAAAACTACCGGTAATTTTTTATACAATTAAGAATCTCTTTCTTAAAAAAATTTATAACAAATCAATTTCACTGATTAAGAGTTTATATTAATTTTTTATTCTCTATTTTGTGTTCCTTTAAAAGCTTTAATTTGTTACACATGTGGATGCAATATAATTGGTTGTTGATTTGATTAGACAAATTTTTTTACATTAGTTTTTTTAGTTGTATCATTATTATTTTATTTTAAAAATGATCTAATACTAGATATATAACACCAGATGATCTATTGTGATTTCCCATGTGATGTATCCCAATGCATCGTACGGCACCATTAACATATTATATTACATGGTATTAAATCAAAATTAAATGTGACTGCTAAATCAACTGTATATTACTTTTATTGCATTTAATATATGTTTGATTGAGATTAAGTATATGTTAATGTAGAATTTTCTTATTTTTGTTCTCCCCGTGCAACTCACTGGCGAGAATTCTAATAATAATAATAATAATAATAATAATAATGTATACACATATTTTTGAACCTCGAAGATCTCTGCGTTGGCATTTATATTGAATTATTATAGGTAATATACAAAATCACTTCTAAAGAGAGGGAAAAACACAATGTATATATATCGAATTTATGGAAAACCTGCATATTCTTTGGAGACCGGTCTTTCGTGATCTTGTGGATAACAAATAAAAGATTGACTTTGAAAATTTGATAAAATAATATCGTCAAGAGTCTATTAATTTTGCTAGTTATTTATTTAGTCATATATATATATATATATATTCTAAAAAACGTAAAATATGAGTATGCAAAAAAAAAAAAATTACAGCAAAGTGTAGCGAAGCATCATATTCAAATTTCAATTTGTGTAAGGTGAAAACCTTTTAGAACACAAGTATTTACACTTTCAGCCCACGAATTTGCAAACAGAGAACTTTTAGGTGAATAATTTTAACTTTCCAACAGCATTTCCATCGCTAAGTTGGGTTTTGAACGTAAATACATTAATGTTCTCATCTGTTGCTAATTAGTTTTTGAGAGTCCCTTTTAAAAACGAGTTCCGCTATTTGTAGCTTATGATTCAGACAATCTTTTACAAAATAAGATATCGTCTCATATTTAAATCATTTTTCTCCAATTAAATAATACACAGAAGTAAAATTGTGAGTTTACCTATTTTTTAAAAAAGATTGCTTAAACGATTACCTACAAATAATATTTTCCTTCAAGAACTTTCTTGAAGTTTTGGTAAAAAGCTTGGGTAATTTTCAGTCTAGGTCCCCAACCTTTCAACTTTGTATCAATTTTGTCCTCATTCCTTTTTTAGGCCTAATAAGTCTTCAACCTTTCAACTTTGTATCAATTTTGTCCTTATTCCTTTTTTAGGCCTACTAAGTCCCCAACCTTTCATTTATTATCGTATTACGTCCCCACCGTTACTTTTCGTCCCCAACCTTTCAATTTTCACCATTAACTCCTATCAAAATGACTATTATACCATTGATTCTTTATTTTCACTCTAAGTCTCTAACACTTCAATTTCTATACAATTTTATCCCCATCATATTTTGAGCGCATAGAAGCCCAACCTTTTATTTTTTGTCGTGTTATATCACCATTAATACTTTCCATACTAAAATAAGAAATCCACACACTGTAACCTACTCCAACACAACTCAATGACAACAGTCGAAAATAACGATAATAGGAAAACTTGATCTATAACGGCCTCGATAGATATCAAATCCGTGTCGAAGAAAGTTGTCAATTTAAGATTAATGTGACGAATCGGATTTGATTTCTTGACTATCACATATCGCGTGGTGAATACGGATTAGGTAGATCTACCCTAAAATTAATTTTTGATTTATGAAAAATAAACATAACCCCTAATACTTCAATTCTAATTTAATTTCTTATCTCTCTTTTTTATTTTCACCCTAATTTATCCCCAATTTACTATCCGTCTCAATCAAATATGATCCACCAATTATGAATCCATAAAAAATTAAAATTAGTGCAATAGGGTTCGGTTTCATTTTTTGTAAATTGAAATTTTTTTTTATAGATTCACCTTGATCTATATCTACTGCGTGATATGTAATCATGATTTGTTGCACTGACTCTCAGATCGGAAACTTTTTTTTTACGTGGATTAGGTATTCATCAAGTTTGGTATAGATCAAGTTTTTTTTTATTATCACTACAAGTGAGGATGAGTGGAGTTTTTATTTTTATTGTTCTTTTTTTATTTAAATAATTAAAGATATAATGGTAATTTTATTAGAATTAACATTAGTAATTGAAAGGTTGAGGACATCACTCAGAAGTGTTATATCCCCATTAACACTTTTCATACTAACATTTTAATTCTTACTATTAATATCTATTAAAATTTTCATTATGTTATTAATTATTTAAATAAAAATTAAAGAAAAATATAAAATAAAAAATCCACATACTCTAACCCGCTCCAACACAACTCATTGAAAATTTTAATAGATATTAACATTAAGAATTAAAATGTTAGTATGGAAAGTTTAATGGACCTATAACACGACAAAAAATAAAATGTTAGACTTCTACACGCTCAAAAAATGATGAACATAAAATTGTATAGAAATTAAAAGGTTGAGGACTTATAGTGAAAATAAAGAATTAAGGGCATAATTATCATTTTGATAGGGGTTAATAGTGAAAAATGAAAGGTTGTGGACGAAAAGTAACTTTGGGGACGTAATACGGTAATAAATGAAAGGTTGAGGACTTACTAAGACAAAAAAAATGAATGGGGACAAAATTAATACAAAATTGAAAAGTTGGGGTCCTAGAGTGAAAATTACCCAAAAACTTCCCTTATATATGACGTGTAACGTGTATTTCAAATTCAATACACGGCTTGGATTTTGAAATACACGTTGTACGCTACATGGGTGAGAATTTTTTAACAAAACTTTCGAGAAGTTTTTGAAACATTTCCTAGTTTTTGATTCCGTAGAAGTAACAGTAACAAATTTTTTTGACTGGTAATTTTTTTAAAGGAAATTTACGAACGACCCCTATATTTGTAGTGTATTTACAATTTGCATTTTAAATTTTCAAAATTACAATTTACACTATACATTTTATTTAGTATTAACAAAACACACTTTTTATTGGCAAAATTAAAATTAGACAAAATTACCATTACTTGCAACTAACAAATTACACCTCGTTTATTATATTTTGTATAACAATTTACATACCATTTAGAAAATGCACGTAAAATTTATTTTTTCAGGGGGGGTATAAATGACACATTAACTTTCAGTAAATAAATTTTACTCAATAAATAATAAAAATCAAGTTAAATGATACACGGTATTTGGTGTTGCTTTACAACTTAGTTTTTTTACTTTTTTTGTTTATTGTATATTTTTCATCTTTATTTGATCTATTATTAAACTAGAAAAATAAGAAAATCAAAGCAGTAAAATTATTTGTTACTATAGTAAATGTAAATATTTGTGGTAGTGATGATTATGAATTATGACGACGATAACTCCTTACTTTCAATTTGTTTATAATATTTTAATTATCATATAAAATTAAATTTTGGAAAAATATTATAGAGTAAAAGTGAGAAAAAAAATGACAAAGCAAATTGTTAATTTAACATTCTGAGAAATCATAAAATGGTATGTAAAGTGTTATTTAAAATAATATATGACATGTAATTTGTTAGTCAAAAAAGGGTAATTTCATCGAAATAATTAATATTTTTAATTATTTTTAACTTTTTTCCCGACAAAATGTGTGTTTTGTTAATATTAAAAAAATGTAAGGAGTAAATCGTAATTTCTTAAAACACGGTATGCAAATTGTAAATAAAATGTAAATATAGGATGTATTTCATAAATTTCCCTTTTTAAAATAACGTTGAGATTGACTAAAAATTATTGTTAGTGTTTTTTATATAAGGGGGAGGAGAGGTAGAGAAAGGGTATATGTGGTTCGAATCTAAGACATCTTACTAGAAACTTAAACATTTAATCATTACATCACAATTTGGACTACATCCTCAAGATTAGTTAATAAAATATTTATTATTATGAAATAAATTCAGTTAATTTATAAATTGAAGTCTTCTACAGAAAAAGGGAAAAAGATTTTTTTTTTTTTGACATTACAAGGGGATTTATGGGAGGAGAATCGAACTATTGACCAATAGTGTAAACAACAACCAAAGATGCAACTAAACTATAAAGGTCTTGGCAAGGCAAAAGAATATTGAAGAAAGAATGTTTTTGTACCAAATTAGAAGTAGAAATGTAAAATAAGGACATAATTAATTAGGAAAATTTTTTAATTACTCTCTATTTTTTTTTTACTTTTTCATCTCCAATTAAATATATAAATTAAATTTGCAAAAAAATATAAATAAAAAATAAAATAAATGACAGACAAATTCAATTTGATTATGATTGTGTATTCTTTAATTATAGAATGTTAAGTAGGAAAAAAAATTGGTATTACGGGACTCTTGAAGATACAGTACTCCTCCTTAGTTCTTAAGGATCTCAATTTAACAATAAACTAGTATAGCACCCGTGCAACGTACGGGAAGAATACTATACAATAATTTAATACATAAAAGTTGAAAAATTAGTTGCTAACAAATTCAAGTCATGCTCTGTGTTATGTTCCTTAAGATGATGGAATTTATTATCCTTCAATATGCTACAAATGTGTACACTGGGGATTTAAAATTTTAATTAACTGATTTTTATATGAAAAATATGTTACTATTTATTAATAATAATAAGTGATATCAGTTGTAGTAAGGAGAACCTTCTAAAAATTAAAACTATAATGAACAAATCAAAATTATAATCATTAACCAAAAGAAAGTATTTACTACCCAATAATCATACAAAATATTAATCACCCATGTGACCTTGTCATTTTCCTATTCACTCTTTAATTAGTGAAAAAGATCTTCCCTACGCATACTATTGTTCTCCCTTTTCCGCTGACCCATTGTGAATATACATGTCTCTTTCAAGAAATACAGAATCACAGCAAGCCAATGGAACTTATTAAAAGACCAAATCGAAGCTTCAATTGTTGTCATAAATAAATACATAGCACTACTTTTAGACCCAGACATAGAGCAAAGCTATATTCATTTGTCGTGGGTGCACATTAGTAGTGAGACGGGGGTGACTACAGCCGTAAGGACAAAAAATTTTGCATTATAAATTTAGCATTTTCCTCTCCATAATTAGAAGGAAAATTTGGAAGCATTGGCATTATAAATTCCATGTATTACGCATTAGTAACTATTACGCATTAGTAAAAGAATTATTAGGCAATAAAAAGCAATAAAAAGTTAACAAAGGGAATCATACAATATCTAACATGATGCAAGCTTATTCTTGATAGATTTACCGCAACCCATGTGAACCTTTTACCACTCCGTTAGACCAATATTCTACTTCATGATTCAATGGATAAAAGCAGCTAACAAATTGAAATCTGAATAATGATTTAATCGATATAGTCGCCTTGGATTTTCATGAATAGTCCCGCACTGAATTAATATAAAACATTAGAGAACCGTATTCCCACACCCGTGCATTGCACGAGATTATCAAAATATTAGAGAATCCATACATGAACAACATTAAAAAAATAAATATAATAATAAGACTTAATATAAAATATTGCAAACAACATAGATAACAGGCCATTCAACATTTGTATAAAACAAATTACTAATCACTAATATATAAATGTGTAAAAACTTTTTTAATTTCCCTTTTCATCATTATATATTTTTTATATTTCTCATTTGCCCTTAGTTTATTAATTAATTAAAAAACTTTTCATATTTCTATTGAGAGTGCATTACTTGAAACTAATTGCTCAGGGTGTGATACCCCATTAATAGGTTTTGGATTTATTACATATACGTAAATTGTAATGAAGCAAGGATTAAGATAATTACTTTCAAGAAAAAAAAAGAAGACAATTGTGCTATCTTTTCATTATTTAATTCATATTTTAATTTTTTTTAATTATAAGTAACATGATTTAAATATGAATACCGTTACGTGTTTTATTATTTGTCTGCATACCAAAATCGTAATAAACATGCAATACAGATACATCAATTCATTAAAAGAATTATTAACTTTCGGAACCACAGACGTAGATTTTGGCAAATAAAATAGGTCTCATCTATTGCCGTAGGAAAATGAATTGGGAAAGGAAAAAATGTAATATATATATATATATAAGATAAGGGTGGCTTTTCCAGCTCATTTTATGGCTCTGTAAGATTTCTAATGATATCATTTAATTCTTTTTTTTTGTATTTTTTATCTTTTTTTTTGAAAAATTATTACGCTAATTTATTAAATAATATTCAATTTTCCCTTTATTAACTCATATTCAATTATCAATTCACATTAGTTTCCTTAGCCAACTATTTTGAATTAGTCACCTGTCACTTATCAAATAATTGGGAGTTCTATTTAAAAAAAAGTAAATAGTAATATTTATAATTCAAAAACACATGTATAGTACGTCTTTAAATGAATAAATTTTTAAAAATCTGTAACCTTATTGTAAATTTCAATTTTTAATGATTTTTGAATAAATTTTTATATGGTTATTGTAGTGTAATAATCAAATTTGATTTTTTTTAAATTATAGTATTCCAATTTGCCGACTCTATAATTAATATAAACTAGAACTTTTTGATAATTTCCCATGGAACAAAAATTTCAATTTGTCATTTTAAATATGGTCTTACTGTATTTAGAGTTAGATTATTTATTTGAGAAATAGATCGAATGTTGATATAGTTGCACTGTAATAGTTGTTTAACAATTTTTAAATATTTTACTTTTATTGAATCACCTCAATTAATTTTTATTTATACATGTATAATTAACTTGTGTTGTAATTCAAGTAAGTGTTACATTGGTTAGGTTTCTCACATATGCTAGACATGAAGTCTTGAGTTGAAACACGCCTGCCCCTCCCCTCCCTTACACCTATTGTATAAAAAAAAATTAACTGGTGCAAAAAGTGTTACCGACAAATAAATTCAAATATAATAGAATGATTATAAAAACTTATGTCTCATAATGCTAATATGACTCAACTAGTTGTATTAATAATTTATACGAAATTTTTGTATAAAAATTCACTGACATTTGTTATTAGAGTAATTATATGGAGACATAGTTATCTGACATGAATAACTGATATTAGTTCCCCTCCATTCATCTATATTCAATGTATACAAAAAAAAAAAAGAAAAGAAAAAGAAAAGAAAAGAATTAACTGGTGCAAAAAGCATTACCGACAAATAAATCAAAATATGATAGAATAATTATAAAAGTTTATATCTCGTAATACTAATATATGACTCAACTGGCTGTATTAATAATTTATTAAATTTTCGTATAAAAATTCATTGACATTTATTATTAGAGTAATTCTAGATAGATAGGTTTATATGATATGAATAACTGATATTTATTAGTTGACAAACGTGAATTGATTGTTTATAGTGGTGAATTTGAAGGGCCACAATCATTCAATATATATGTAACTTTTCATGTCAGATAAATATGTCTCCCTAGAATTACTACATTTATTATTACTTTAGATCTCGTGCAATACACGAGTGAGAATTTTAGTAATAACAATAGCAATAATTAAAAAATTTTGAATCAATCACCTATCAAACATGGAAAAAGGGGAAAAACATAGAAACATGGAAACAAATTAAGAAAGAAATAAAAGAAAATTAATTAATTTTGGCAAATAAAATGGGTCTCATCTACTGCCGTAGGAAAATGAATTGGAAAGGGAAAAATGTAATAATAACAACAGTAATAATAAAAAAAAATATTTGAATCAATTTCTTGTCAAACATGGAAAAGGGAAAAAACATGGAAACGTGAAAACAAATTAAGAAAGAAATAAAAGAAAATTAAGTAAAAGAATTATTAAAAAGATGCATACCGCAATAGTGATGTACTTATAAACACCGTAAGAAAAAGGTGGGAAAATAGTGGTACCTATAGGTACAACTACTCTTGATTTAAGGATATATAGATAGGTTGGGTTACATGTATCAACATATCGGTTCTTGATTTTGCTAACAAGGCGGAATATGGTACAATCCCATGTAACCTCCAATTAACCTACGCCTATGTTTACAAAATTTGACATTCTCTTACTTTTTCAAATTTAAATTTGGTCAAATCAATCACATTTACATATCTGGTGGAATTTATTTATACTACACAAATCTATACCATTCAATTCCACTTATTCTCTATCTTATTTCATTTCATACTCTATCTGTTCCACAAAAATATGATGGTAGGTATTTTCACACAGATTAAGAATATGTAGGTAATATAGTTGGAACATTTAATTTTATGTGCATCTTTCCATTTTAGCCCTTATGCATAATTAATGATTTGTAATTAATACATATGACCGAAGTAGGATTAATATTGAAATGAGTACAATTATTCAAATTGTGTCCATTAGAGTTCTGTGAACACCTTGAATATTATGTCAAAAAAATTTAATTAACTCATTTTTCTTTTAAAGTTTGGTATTTAGGTATTTTAAGTGGTTAATTAACTAAGGGTAAATATGAAAAGGAAAAATTAAATATAAGCCCGATATAGTAACTGGGCTCTCATTTTAAAATGGAGAATTATATTCGCACTTCACTTTTTACTAAACACACCATACACTAATTATATTCAGTATCCTTTATCTTTTCGAAATTTTGGATTAAGCCATTAACTTTTTCTTCGTCGTATTTTTTTCTCAATCCTTTATCGATTATCACATTTGTTATCTAGTAACGATTTCCATCTAAAAATTTCAGAGTGAAAACCACTTAAATCTTTTGAATAAGGAAAAAAATAAAACCTATAAAAATAAAATTACATATTTTTTTATGACTTTAATACAAAAAACGAAATTTTTCTATAGTTATAACCATCACTAAGTGCTCTTCCGATCTTAAAAATTAAAAAATGTTTAGAAAAAATTCAATAATATTTCTTTCGACTCCAGTTTTATAAGTTATAAAGATTGAGGAGCTTCAAAGTAATAAAAATGTGATGTAACTATAAAAAATTGTAGTGTGAATATATTTCCCCTTTTAAAATGTACGAAAATGGAATATTGGTTTTTCGTTTTGAG
Source organism: Nyctanthes arbor-tristis (assembly GCA_963692815.1). Classification (NCBI taxonomy): domain Eukaryota; kingdom Viridiplantae; phylum Streptophyta; class Magnoliopsida; order Lamiales; family Oleaceae; genus Nyctanthes; species Nyctanthes arbor-tristis. Next base: position 80,954 of record CAVNYN010230242.1, read on the forward strand.
ACCGAAGGGGTATAAAAATACATTTTTTGTAGTATGCAAACAACCTAACTCACTAGAGATGCGTCTGATAGGTTCATGTGCTTGAGTATGTTATCTTCTAAAGTTTCAAGAACAGTATTTTGAGCATAATTATAATTCCAAAGATATGTAGAGGATAAACCATCTGACAAGCAATTCTTTGCTTCATTTCCTAATAAATTACAAATCCTTATATTTTCAAGCAAGAAAGGCACCTTCTTCCCCTTTAACTCATTCCATAAAACAGTCCTCTTTACCTTTTCCTCTTATATTTAACTGCATGCCTTAACTCTCCACACCATTAAAATTCCGATAATAGCTTTTCTCTCTGTGTAATTCATCCATGGCTATCTCCGATGCCGAAAAGCAAAAGAGTTTCGACAAAGAGATCAAAGAACTAATCACCTCCCTCACAAATCGCCTATCGGGTATTCCAAAATCCGGTGGAGATTCAACTCAGCAGTATAATTCTCACGATGAGGACGGAGTCCGGATCATCACATTGACTGGAACTAACCTTGGAGCCACAATGCGCGGCGACATGGATGAGAAACCTGCTGACCCAGAAGGTATTATTGAACCTCCTCGTCTAGCACTCGCTTTATAGTACTTTTCTAATCTTATTCCTCTGATACCATGTTAAATTGTGTAACTATTACAGGGATGTCAGTAGGAGGAGCCGAAGAGTTCACAACATGCGTGAACAGCAATTTTCAGGCCCTTAACAATTCGATAATGCTTGGTGGTAGCTATACCACGAATGATCCAGGTGTTCATTTGGACATTACAGAGTATGCAGAACAGAGTGCAGATCCCACCATAGGAGGGGAAAGAGACTTGCCAGGAAGAGCGAAAGGGAAGACGAACATCACACCGAGTAGTAGCTTCGACAATCCTGCATGAAGAAGCTCTA
>CAVNYN010230243.1:0-11757 GCA_963692815.1 Nyctanthes arbor-tristis
CTTACAATGGAAAACACTTCTCTAACAATCCGTCGGGTCATGATAGGCACAAACATGTAAAAGTTGAGGAGAGCAATTAGTTGATTGAGTAATCATCTAATAGATTGTCTAGCAGTAAAATGTCGTCAGACGTCTGGTTTTTTATTATTATTACTCATCATCTAATATCTATGTCCCGTCAAACATATAGTGGAGGATCATTTTTGGGTCTTGACAGGTAGAGTTTTATCTTATTAAATTAAACCTGGCAATCAAAATCTGATTTTAACTTTTAATTCTTTCACTATCTTGTTCAAACAGTTAGCTAACCAAATAGCACCCAATTAAATTCGGCATAATACTTATTCTATATATAAAACTTATCTTCTGCCTGTAAAATATATATTTATTTCAATTTCAATTTCAATGTCAACATCTATAATATTTATTTTTCTTGAAGAAGTTATTTTCTTTTGTTAAATTTCCTGGCGTGTGTTTTGAATGAGTAGAATACATACACAACTTGCACACAAATATGAAATTGATCTCTTTGAAAAAATTTTAAAAAATAGAGGCATCCAAGCTAGACCAGACGTATAAAAGAATCTCATTGTATTTATTCTTCAAATTGATCAAATCATCGCCTTAAAATATTTGAGAAAAAAAGATGTGAAACCTCGTGTGCCACGCCTACTCCAAGAAATCTTTTTTTTTTTTTTATTTTTTTGGGTAAAGCATATCTACTCCAAGAAACTTGTGAATTGGATTACTGACAAATTCAAAAACGGTTAAAAGAATGAGGATAATTTACGCCTAATATCTGTGACCTGTCAACCTTTATGTAATTTTATTTTCAATTTTTATCTCTGCTCTCGTGAGTCTTTAACTTTTAATGAAATCTCTCTCGAAGTTTTCATTGACGGATTCCATCGATTTTGTTTGTTGAACTTTTATAAAATGATATTTTTATTTGCACATTGTAATTAAATAAAGAAAATATTTAAAGATCTAAATATTAATTCTTCTGCCCCCACGCACCTCATTCCACTTCGTCTTATACAATTTTACCCACCATCTAGGGTATCACTGACTGTCAACTCAGTCACAAGTACTATAACAATCAACCATACAAAAGGAAATTTTCTGGTATTCTAGTTGTTCACAGGATGAATAGATAATAATACGGTGAGGAGAGGCGATGAGGTGACGTGGGTGGGAGTGGGTTGAGAATTATTGAGTATTTTAAAGTATTTTTTATTTGATTTTTACGTTATTTTTTATTTAATTATAACATGAGGGTAAAAGTGTCATTTTATAAAAGTTTAATAGGGAAAATGGACGGAATATGTTAGTAGAGACTTGGGAAGAGATGTCTTTAAAGGTTGCAGATCTATAAGATCATAAATAAATATTCGGGATAAGATTATCTAAAAATTAAAAAGTTGGGTACACGAAGTGTCAACTACCTAGAAAATAAAAATAACCTTCAATAACAATCGATCAATTGCTACTGTTTGTATATAATATTTCAAATGTACAATACTGATTGCATCTTATTCTGATGACGTGACACAAGAACGATAGGTTTAGAAGAAAATACAACTATGTATTTTCACATAGGGTAACTTTCATTAGGGTTAATTTCGCAAATCGTCCCCAACCTTTAGGTTAAGAATCGGTTTCATCCCCAACTTTTTTTAAGACACACCACAGCCCCCAATCTTTCAAAAATGCACACAAATCGTTCATATTGCTACTATTCTGCCAAATTTTTATAAAACAGATGATTATACCCCTATAAACATTTTAAACTTTTTTAAAAATATTTAAAAATAATAAAAATTACGATTTGTGTGTATTTTTGAAAGGTTGGGGGCTGTGGTGTGTCTTAAAAAAAGTTAGGGATGAAACCAGTTCTTAACCTAAAGGTTGGGGACGATTTGCGAAATTAACCCTTTTCATTATTAGTGCCCAACTTTTCAACTTTTACATAATTTATGGTCATTCATTTTTTTTCTCTCTTTCTAGGTCCCCAACCTTTCATATAATGGTTGGGTTTCGTCATTCCGTCAAGTTTCCGTCCATTTCTCGTTTAACTCTTATAAAATGACAAATATACCCTTACATTCTCAAAAGTCTGGGGACTAAAGGTGAATATTACATTATATATAAAAAGAAAATTGAAAAAGAAAAAAATAAAAAATAAATATTATTGAAAAAGGAAAAATTTAAAAATAAATATTAATTCTTTCCAACTCACCCAGCCTCTAATTGTCCTGCTGTTACATTTCACCATGAATTTATTCCCATGGGTGAGGAACCTGACGGAATTAATATTTATTTATAATTATTTATAAAGAATTTATTTCTACTGAATTTTTCTTTTTATACTTTTATCAGTTATGATAGCTTGTACCGAATAATATTTTTCCTCTAAAAATTTTATTACAAGAATAGTTTAGATTTTCGTAAAAAATAATAAGTACCATTTTATAAAATACAATTAGATATAGTGCACAAACAAAATTTTTTAGTGCTTCATATCATTATGAACATGAGATGATTCTTAAATGAATGATCCAAGAAAAAATGTAATAAAAACTTACATAAATTCTATAAGGAACAAAGACTAGAGCTCTTCCGATCTATAAAAATATGGTTTAATTATCAAATATGTTGTGTGAATATATTTTTTCTTTGATATATAGTGACAATGATATAATGATAATGATAAATTATAGCTTTGCTCTCTGAATATGTCATATATTAATTAATTTGTTAATTGTAACTATGTTTCCCATGGTTTCTATAAATTTTATATATTACGGTATTTATAAGAAGATACTTTTTATTTTTTAAGAAAACGTTAACTTCTATCATAATGTAATTTTTAGAGTAAAAATATCATTCGGTACAAGTTGTCATAATTCATAAAATTATAAAAATAAAAGTATGGAAGAAATAAGTATTTGTATCATATTTTGTTTCCTTATAAGTATTTAAAAATAAAAATTTTCCTTAGGCTCTTCTCTCAGGAGCAATGAATTCATGAAAAAATACAATCAGAGGGCAAACATGGGGTAGGATGGATGTGAAAGAATTAATATCTATTTTTATATTTTTTTAAATAATATTTATTTTTAGTGTTTTTCGTTTTCAATTTTCTTTTTATATTTAGAGCAATTTTCACCTTTGGTCCCTAATCTTTTGAGAATGTAAGGGTAAAATTGACAATTTAAAGGTCTTAAACGGAAAAATGGATGGAAACCTAGCAAAAGGACGTTACTCCACTATTACATGAAAGGTTGGGGACCTACGAGGTAAGAAAAAAGGAATATGGACAAGATTGTGTTAAAGTTGAGAGGTTGGGGACAAGTGGCGAAATTTACCATCTCACATATGATTTCAAGGTACACAAAGAGGAATTTCGAACATATTTCTATTATTAGTACAAAAATGAAGTGATTATTAAAACAAAGATCTAAAAAAATATAACAAAAACTATTAGGGATATATATATATATTCTATTGTATATGGAACAAAAACTAGAGGATCTTCACCTTATATATATTATTATTAAAAGCGTAAATGTGGTTTATTTATCAAAAAAAAGTAGTGCTATTTATCTAGAGTCTAGTCTATAGTTGATATTGTTATATTGAAGAATGTGTGAATAATTATAAATACGTAGAGAAATCCACTTATTTAATATCCAATTAAAAAATACCAATTAAATTGACTATATATATTTTTACACGCTCATATGCTTATGTTGAACTTTAAAACTTTACCTATATTTCCGTATGGTCATTCAACTTCAAACTTTTCTTAGTAGTTACTCAAAAAATTTTCTACTCGTTGATCAACGTACACATTTTTATTGCTCAAATAAGGAACTTCTGTTCTATGACAAAAAAAGAGATTCTAACTTGTATTAGGCTCATCTATCATGTAACAAGCGTGTGCTCTATTGTTCTATAAAAAAACAACCAAAAAAAAAAAAAAACTCTGTTGTTGCCTCCAATCATAAGCATGTTTAGTATTAGAAATTGTTCTGTTGACCAAACACTCCAGAAGGTCAACTAGTAGAAACCTAAGAGTCCACCAAAAAAAATGCAAACACCAAACATTTAGTGGCGTAACGGCACCAGAGTGATGTGGTGTATTATCAGCATATCACCACTCTCAATCACATTAATAGGTAGTGGCACATTACCTTATCCATTTAGTGCGGCACCGTCTTGTACTTGAAAATTTTTAGTCAAAATATCATCTGCCATATGTAAACAAGTGTGCAGACAGAAGCTTGAATGAATGATATAGTTCAAATAAAATTTTTTAATTCTGTGAATACCCGAATTATAATGACATTCAACTGTTCGTTGATTCGTTAGAATGCCGAATAATTGAAATAATTGAAAAACATCTCGATGTTAAAATTTAATAATCAAAACCTTTACTCTTCTTGTGATGTAAACAACAATTTAAATAAGAAAATAAAACCCTAACACTATACTAATGGGTCGATTTGAAATAAAAGAAACATATAATGGATCTTCTAAAATATTCCTCTATCAATAAGTTATTCGAATTCTACCCAAAATTATGTGATTGGTGATGAATGAATAAAATTCTTAAAAGTTCTTGACTATTCGAAAAGCAGTGGGTCTATTTGTACCTACATTATGTTTGGAGATGTTAAATTGAATTACAAACAAAAGTTATTGATTAGGTTTTATATTTTATTTCCTCAAAGTCCACAGTCAGCCATTACTATAATAAATTAAATTAAATTAAATGAAAAAGTAAATAAAAGAATGTCCGTTCTTAAAATAATTGTTAACTTTAATGATAAAATTTGTTTGGCTCTAAAAAAATTCCTTTAACAATTTTACTAATACCTTCATCGCAATTATATCTTTAGTTGTTAACGTATCTCATTAAAACCTTTTTTAAGACCCCTATTGTGGATGGTCTAAGGAGGATGGAGTCAAAGACGTTTAAGTAAATGTAGTCGTATGTACAAATTATGTACATAAGGTTATGTGCAAATTGATTAGTTCTTCAAGAGCATTGTGAAATCTAGTGACAAACAGATAACACAAAAAAAAAAAAAAAAAAGATCATTAACTATATAGAAATATTTTATATTTCAATGATCGAGTAGAAATACATGTGAGTAAAATGACCGTTCGGATAATTATTGTAGATCGAGCATCTTCAACGTTATGGGTCATACCCTAAGGTCCAAGAAGAGAGATGCATACATAACAATTGACAAATCCCATTTGTATCTTTTTTTTCTTTAATTTCCTTTTTCTTTTTAATCTCTTTTGTTCTACTGTTTGCTCACTTTTCTTCATTGTGTCACAGGTCAGATCCAAAATCACACACTCATGACTCATCATCACTTTTTCTACTACTATTTTATTGTTAATTTTGAATTTCTATCTATTTCTCTATTTTGTTTCATTTTTCCGTCACTTTTTTTCCTGCACCTCTTTCCACTCACATTCAATTAAAATAATCATATTCTTTATATCTCCCTCGTCTACACCACCTCATTACCAAAACCGTGCATTGGAGATGATAGAAGTTAATTTCCAAAATTGGGTGTTTGATTCTCATTATAATTTTTTGAGGTGAAAGGAGTAACTGAGATTTAACAAAAACCTAAAATTTCGATAGTTGTAAAATTGGTTGTTGGTAGTACGTAAAATTATAATATTCAAAATTATAATGAAAAATGTTATTTGGAGAGAAGTCTTCACACAATCTTTTACAAAACAAAGTGATTTTACCATTTTACTACAGTGTATCGTGTTATAGGATGGGCTACCGGGTGGCGTTAGATCATGTCTAAGAAATATAAATGGCAAATAAATCTTGCTTCAACTTTTTTCGAAATACAAAGACTATCTTTCGTTAATTGTTTAAAATTTGGGGAGTTTTATTTCATATATATATATAACATAATAATCATTATTATTATATAATCATCGTCATCATCAAATCAGAATATCGTAAAGTGATATATTTTGCATAAAGTTAGAGAAAAGAAATTGAGTTACTAATTCATTAAACAAAGAAAAGGAAAAGGTAGAATGAGTAAAGGAAAGGATCCCTGACTTGTTTAAATTTATTTTATTTTATTTTATTATTATTCAGACGCAAAGAAAAAGATGAAATAACACATTTGATATTCTTCTTTCTTTCTTTCTTTCTTTCTTTTTTTTAACGTATTCGATATTCTTATGTTAAAAAACATAAAAGAAAAGAAAAGAATAAAAAACTAGTAGCCCGCACCTCTTCTTCTTTCAAAAGACGCTACTAGAAAATGGTCGAGTCGATGACTCAAACAGAATCAGTGATCAACCATTTAAACTCAATTTGATAATAATTAAGAAAATGTTGCTACATTTTTGCTGTCCATAGTTATCGTATAATTATTACTAGAAATCAATCAAACTTAGAAAAAAAAATCATCTTAATTTTTAGAATTCTCATCTATATACTTGTATTTGTTTTATTTAGCCTATAAAAGAACACGTATCCAATCTTATGTGGATGCGTAGATGCATATGTTAGGTGAATTTGTATTGAAATGTAATCCTAAAAAGTTAACTAATAAGGTCGAGTAGTTCAATTCCATATAAGCTTATCTTTTATCAAATGTCGCACCTTTAATTTTCCTAGCAACCTCCACTCGATCAGAGAACAACCTCATTTAACTAATGGAAAATTTACGGAATACACCATATATTTATAGTGTATTTACAGTTTGCATACCTTGTATTTGGAAATAACAATTTACACCATGCATTTTTCGTAACATCCCGCAAGAATTTGATCCTCAAATATGCTATGTGGTCGTTATTTTGATTGCAACGAGGGAATAATTGCTTCAATTATGTCTCAAAATTTTAAAGATTGTTATTCAAATGGCACCGAAGAAAAAAAATTGGGTTCTATGAACTAAAATATAGTAACTTAATTATTAGATGATACAAAATATAAGGATTTCTTGAGCAATAAACGTATGAATTACAATTAGCCAAGTCACCTCCTTAGATATATGGTAACAATTGCACCACTTGCCACTTTGTGATTAGTGGAACTCAATTGGAATTTAAAAACAACTAAACCCTAACTATTATAAATAGGACAAAACGTCCCCCGTCTCCCGCGAAACCCCCCCCTCCCCCAAAAAAAATTCGTTCAAAATTGGCAAATGTAGAGGAACACCAATAACAACCCACCAAAATACCTATTTGTCTCTTGAAAAATGCTCCTTCTTACTATATATAGAAAGATTCTAACTTGAAAAATAGCTTTGATTAGGGAATAACGAGACATAAAGGTACTTTTCTACATAAGAATTATTAAAGCCATCTTTAATATCAAAAGGCGTTAAATTAAGAGTTTTGTGGCTAGATCGTCCCAATGATGGAGAGGATACATGTATGTGATCGAGATTTTGGTGTATGGCCGATGTTTCATTGTGGGTGGCCGCAATAATTATTGTAAAGTTATAATAATAACATGATATTATGTATAATAGTATTTGACTTGTATTTGTAAAGTTTCGCATTCAAATTTGAATCGAGATTTATTTCTCAAATACTTTCACTAATGTTAAACATCAATATTTTAAGATAATAAGGTGAATAAATTGGGGGCGTGACATTTTTATTTAGTATTAACAAATATACGTTTTATTGAAAAAATTTTAAAAATTACTTCTTTAGACGAAATTGGTCTTATTAATAACTAATAAATCACACATCATATAGAGTTGTGCTATTTGAACAAACACATATATAAAAAATCTAACAAAACTGACACATGGCACAATCCTGTTTTTCAACACATCACATCATTTTTGCATCAACATTTATCACATAATCCACATAATTGGTCACCTTTTTTGTCCCTCTTTTTGTCCAATTAGAATTTTCCTATATTATATTTTGTAACACTTTACATTTCATTTAGAAAATATAGATAGAATTTATTTTTTTAATTTCAATTTATAAAGTGGGAGAAAATATGAATCCGTCCTTACGTTTCAGTAAATATGTTTTACTCAATGCATAGAAAAAATCAAATTAAATGATATGTGATAGTTGATAATATTTTGTAACTTACATTTTCCCCTTCCTGCTTATTATGTGTTTTTCATCTTTATTCATACCTAACTTTAAACAAGAAAAATACGAAAATCAAACTAGTAAAATTGTTTGTTATAACATGTGAATATTTTCAATAGTGATAATTACGACGACAACTCTTTATTCTCAATATGCTTATTATAATTCAATTATCATATATAGTAAATATTTTAAAAAAAAATATTGGAGAATAAAATTGGGAAAGAAAAAAATTTGACAAAAAAATTGTTAATTTAGTATATTTTGAAGAATAATGAAATGGTATGTCAAGTGTTATATAACATAATACATAAGTTGTCACAAAATGGTAGTTTTATTGAAATAAATTATTTTTTAATTATTTTTTTCAATAAAAGTTGTGTTTTATTTATATTAAATGAAATGTAAGATGTAAATTGTAATTTCTTTTAATACGTATGCAAATTATAAATACACTATAACAGAGAGTGTATTTCATAAAATTCCCTTTAACTAATAGTCCATCCATATCTCTTCACTCTACCACAAGGTCCAAATCTCCTACTACTCAATCATTGTCTGACGTGAGGAAATCAAATCTTTTACTAAGATGGGTGCAATTGTCTATTTACTAAAACCCAAATATTTCACTGTATCTTGTCCCACCAAAAATGTGCGGGGTTCTATAAAACATGATAATAAAACACATTACAAAGTATTCTTGTCCCCAGACTTTCAAGTTTGGTACAATTTTGTCTGTATTCTTTGTTTTCCCCCGATTTTGGCCCAAATCTTTCAATTTTGACCAATTTTGTCATACTTTCTTCTATTTTATTCCCAATCTTTTATAAATTCACAAATTTTGTCATCTGTAAAATTTTTCATTAAAACAGCACGCTAGACAAGTGTAACACGCTTGAATATTTTAATATTTCTTATTCTTGATGAAAGACAAATTATTTTCGTCAAAATATTCCACAAGGAATATGTTATAATAATTTAGTAGTTGAAAAGTTAAATATAGTTTCTCTCTAAAATATTCTTAATTATACTAAAAGAGTGAGATTTAATAAAATTATTATATTTATTAGAGAAACATATTTTATTTGAAAGGGAAGAGTGGGGGACTGATTTTATAAATTATTCTATCTCCATAAAATAGTAAATATTTTACTTAAATAGGTTTATAACATTTATTATGGTGCCCCTAGTGGTAGATCCATATTACCACATTCAGATTTCTAGTACACAGTCTTCTGGTCATTTTGAGTTGCCACCAACCCACATTACTTGTATTTTTATACATACAATGCAAAACTATATATATGAGCTAATGCTCAGCAAGTAACGACATATCTATACATGTACATAATGCTTGAATGCAATGATAGTTATGCACACCGCTAAACAAATAGAGCACACATCTCTCTATATAGTATACCGCCTGAGCTCATTATCAATAAGGTCAATCATCTGTGCACACATGCCTTGTTTCCAAGGGCTTACCATGTCTTGACCTCGACAAGGACTTATCAATATCTATAAGAATGGCCTAGCCAAATCATATCAACTGTCGGACCTCTAACACTACTTCTAGTATATATACCCAAACAATGGGCTGCCGAGCCTCTAACACTGCGTCCAGTGTATATACCCGGTCAACCGCTCACTGAGTCCCCAACATCCACAGGAGTACGCTGCCCCCAATGAGATGTATATACGACTAATCAAAATGCAGTATAACTATACGGGGATCACACTATTATAAATAACGACTCATGCCCACATGTATATTTTCTTCTCTATCGTCATTCTCAATGAAAACATATAGCATGCATTGTAATATGCTCATTAACATATCTCAATAGTACCAAATATATCATACCCAAACACTTTTACATATACCACATCCAAGATTGTCAATACATGGCCAGACGGTATCATATAGTTATCGTTTATATCAATCATTCTAATCATAGGGTATGACAAATATTCATATCTCACATTGTCACATAGGAACACATAACACTATAGTTTTGTATTGTTGTTGAACCATTATTTACCTCTAACGCTGCTCGAACACTTTATCCGTACATCGCATGTATAATCACCGTATTAAACAATTCTATAAAGTATAAATATTATAGGATATAGGAAGCACTTGGCCAACAGATTAGGTTACTTGGTCGGCCAGGTAGTAAAAAGGTGGCTGGCCAGGTATTTACTTGGCCAGCCAGTTTGAGAGAAAAAGACGCTAACCTGACTTTGGAACCTTTTTTTATTTAAATTTTCTAACTATTTATAGGTTTTTTTAAAGGCTAACTTGCAATAAAATTTCCATTTAATTGCGCCTTTACCCTATTATAAATTTTGTGATTGTCCTTAATGGATAATCGTTATCCATTTATCCTTAACTTTATCCAATATAACATTTTATTTTACTCTTAAAAATTCTAGAAAAATTTCAAGAAACATAAATAGAATTTTGATGCGTTACAATAAGGGCAAAATAAGAATAAAATTTGAGTGATTTCACTCTACATCCCCAACCTTTTAATTTTGACACAATTTTTTTCCTATACGATCCTACCAAAATGAAAATCCTATATGTAATATAGATTAATTTGTAATCTAAGATCGTATGATCGTACAATCTATAGTTTGAATCCCGATTCTGTCAGTCATGCTTGAAAGAACTCTTGTAGTTGAAATATGTTGACGGATGATCATTTGAATGGTGAAAGTAGCCGGAAATTAAAACCCAAACGTTGCAAAATAAAAAATGAACCACATATTCGCATGGCCTCATGGTACAGTCAGTGTTGGACGGTTATACATTTGCTATGAAATTTCACGTCCTCTCTGTAGGTTCTTGATGTTCATTGTCATGATTCTTCTTGTGATTGGTATGGAACCCTAATTGACTCCATAGAAAAATCGAGATAAGATTATATCTTTCTAATAATGAATAACTTCTAACCATCTTTTTGCCCAACAAGAAAGCTAACCACTTTTTCACCCTTTATTTTATTTTTCAAACGAAAATAGAAACCTTTTGGGGGAAAAAACGAAAGCAGAAAACCGATAGGGTTGTTATAAATTTTGCGTTTAGGATTAAAACTGCAAGTAATAATGATCGAAATAGAAATGAGTAGAAATAGAATGCAGGCCTCGGATACGTATAATAATTCAGCTGAGATGTCAAATGGATATATGAATGAATGTTGGTATCAGTACAGTTAGAATTCGGCGAAGCATTGAATTTGTTTAGGTGAGTGAATAACACAAAAACCAACTACTCCCAAAAAAAAAAAAAAAAAAAGAAAAAAAAAAGTGGTTTAGAGTTAATTTTCATATACCGTCAGACGCCCATGTTACGTGTATTTTAACATAAACAACATATGATTTCTACATAGCACTTGGGCGTCTGGTGGCATATTGGAGCTGGGTATAGAGCCACATGTATATTTTTTCAAGGTAGAGTCTTTTTAGTTGTAAACCTATATAGGTGCGTATTGTTTGATGATTGTCGACCAATGAGAAGAGTCTTTAATTAATGAAGTGACATACTTGGAGTCTAAAGTGGTGTAGCAAAAATTGACATAACAGTGTTATATGTTAATGGTCTAACCATTTTATTGAAAACTT
>CAVNYN010230244.1:0-10456 GCA_963692815.1 Nyctanthes arbor-tristis
AATTCGTATGGTCTTCCAGGTTTCTAGTCTTCTCAGCGCTGCTTTCTCTCTCCAGAATTAGAGTCCCGATTCCGTAGGTCTCACCAGTTTCTACTCTTCTCCGTGGTGTAGTCGCCGTCTTAGTTGGCGGTATTGTTGTTCTGGGTCTCCTTCTTCTCTCTAGTAACCGCATTGTATTGGTAAGGTGGGAAAAGTTTCGTGATGGTCTCATTTTCTTCGCAGGTTTGAGTATAATTGCAGTGGTGAAGATCGTCAAATTTGTACTCTGGTTACTTTGTGGGTGTTACCTTAGAGGTCGTCCATTTCTCCGGAACGTTATGTATTTCTCCGTTTCTTCCAGATTCCGGCGACTGTATAGGCTGTTATTTTTTTGTCTTATTTGTGTTTGTTGCGAAATTGGTTTTGCCAAAATACCATTTTTTATCTTACTGCATCCATTTTATCGTAATGATGGTGATGCTTTGAGGTTGTAAATGTCTGAAATAATAATAGGGTACATTTCAATTTGGTGATTTTTACCAGCGTGCAGATTTGCAAAGAATCCCTAATTGCATCCATTTTGTCATGATCATGATGATGATGATACTTCTAATTTTCTAAAATAATAACGCTCTTCCGATCTATTCCAATTTTATGATGCTTACTTGTTAAATCTTGATAGTCGCTTTTTATGTTTTATCTATCTTAATTATTTTGTTTATGTCCAGTTACTTAATTAGTTGGTGCACGGCGAGTGAACGGGTGAATCTATGTGCATTTTATACATAACATAACATAATACAAATGATGACACAATGTAATATGTAATAAAATACAAAATAGTGTAACATGTTACATGACTCAAAAAATGATTAAGCAACGTATGACCTGGCCAAGTATATGCATCTAGGTATATCACATTCTAATTATTTTCTCTATTCAAATTATTTTGTTTATGTAACTTGTCTAACTACAAGTTAGTAAAATACAAAGTAATGTAACATATTACATGACTTAAAAAATGACTAAGCAACGTATGAACAAACCAAATATATGCGTACTCATATGAAGAACGAGAATACAAGTGTAAACTAATTCAAGAGAATAACGAATCATCCACCACTTCGAAAACACAATGTTGTAGTAGATTACATGATCCGATTTTGATGGTATGAAATTAACGTATACAACCATAGATGGTAGTCTATGTAATTTATCTCGTTTAGATTTTCCGACATATTTTTAGAACTTGACTATTGAGATCGGTTAGTGATTTGTAATAAATTACATAGATGATAGTCCCTACGATAGGTGGTTACCTAAATGGAAAATTACAACTTCATAAAATAACATAATACAAATGATGACATAATGTAATTTGTAATAAAATACAAAGTAATGTAACATGTTACATGACTCGAAAAATGATTAAGCAACATATGACCTAGCCAAGTACATGTGTCCAGGTATATTACATTCTAATTATTTTCTCTATTCTAATTATTTTGTTTATGTAACTTGTCTAATGACAAGTTAGTAAAATACAAAGTAATGTAACATATTACATGACTTGAAAAATGACTAAGCAACGTATATGTGTACTCATCCGGAGAATGAGAATACAAGTGCAAACTTCAAGAGAATAACAAATCATCCACCACTTCGAGAACATAGTGTTATAGTAAATTACATGAGTCGAACAAAGGAAGAAAACTAATTATATATGTAGTAATCCGAAGAAGAGAATACAAGAGAAAACTAATACAAGAAAATAACAACTCATCCACCGAGTACGATTGCATGGGTATGTGTTTGAAATCAAATTATAACAAATTTCACTTATTGTGTTCAGCGTGGCTAACCATGCGTTACCTCTTAAACGAATCTTCCCTCGATTGTTTCGTATGTAATTTGCAGATATTTTTTCTTCTCTCTATTGTCTTCTTCCAGTTGAGGTCGACGGATACTGTTAGATGAGAGAGAAACAGATGTAATTGATAATAATTAAGGAAGAAAGAAAATTAAGAAGTTTTAAATATGTAGGAGTCTTAGTTTAAGAATATCATTTAATCATTTTGATTTTTTTTAATTGTTTCTGGATTTTTTATTTTTTTCAAAATTTATTATATTCAAAATTAGAGAAGAAGTATTTTAGTAATTTTTTTCAATAACAACTATAAAGACCAAAATAGTTTCAATTGATAGTATTTTCTAATCTTACAAATATAACTACTTACAACAAAATTTCCCAATATTTATTGGGAGTTGGGCTTTTTAATTTCTAATTTTTTTTTTGTATTTTGTAAATTAGTCCCAAATGTTTTAATTTTTCCTCTTCATGTCCTAATAAGTTTTGCTAGGTGCGTTGGGATGGAAATAATCTAAATTGATGTTTACCTATTAATTTCTTGTCAAGCCTATCCCAACTCCAAAAAACTCACCAAGGGCAACATGATGATGCCACAAAAAGATTTTCATTATGGTGTAAGTTAATAGGTTGAACGTGCTTAGAGATTTTCTATTTTCTTCTTTGCCTAATAAATGTTTTGGAGTAAACTTTACAAAATGTCCTTAATCTTGGTAGAATGTAGCAATTTTTCAAAAGGTCTCTATGGACGCGATCATTCCATTTTGACCTTTTTACCCCTTACATAAATAAAAAATTAAAAACAACAAAAACCGTTTTTCTTTTGAAAAAAATGTAAAAGGAGAAAAATTATTTCTCGACATCCTAATCTTTAGTAATAATTCACATAACCCAAATCAAGAAATAGAGAGTGGCAGTAAAAAATCAAAGTAAAAATCCAAGGTCTTCTCCTAGAGGCTAGAACTCTTCATTAATGACGGTGTTGAGGCAGGGTGCCTAGTGGATCTATTGGATTCTCAACAAACCAACGTCCATTTGGTGTACAATTTGATGGTTTTTTGTTTTTATTATTATTACTAGATTTTTCACCTATGTAATGCACGGGATATTGATCTAGTGAAAATATTATTATACTTTAAAAGTAGTGTAATAGGAGTTAATACTTAATATCATAAAACGGATATAAAAAATATGATCTGCACAAATGAAATGTGAATTGTACAATAGCAAATAGTATGTAATAGTAAACATATGCGAATAATAAGCAAACACTGGTGCTTATTGTATACAATTAGGGAAACCATCTAAAAATACAATTTAATGAACTATGATAATCAAAACAAAGACACAAAATGAAAGAGATAATAACAACATTGATTCGTCAACAATAAACAATGTAAAGTTATTACAAAATATCTTTATCTTTATAATTGAAAAAGGCACAAAAAAGTTATTTGAGATGATCATCGAAAATTAATATTAGTATTCAATAAAAAATAATCACTAAGTTCGGGTAATTATATCGTAATATTTTTTGTTTGACATTTTATTGTTTTCCTATCTACAAAAAAGTAGAGATTTGATGACCTAGAAAAAACAATCACCATATCCAATATTCAAATGAGTGAAAATTAGAAATCTCAACCCCCATTTGAAAGTCATAAAAATTTAACACCATTATTAGTTTAGCCCAAAATAACTGTAGGCATGGGCATCACTCGGCATATCTGTCTAGTGAGTGATTAGATTCTAATACCCGCACACTTTAATTTGGGGAGTGATTGATAATTCAATAAGTGAATGACTTAAATAGTGTCGGTGTTAAATTGGACGTCAAGTTTTTAACCAAGAAAGATTTGTGTCCTCCATTTGTTAAATAATTTTGGTAGCCTAGTACGTAATACATTTAAGATAAATTCTCTTACTGATAGAGATGAACAATAGGCTTGCAGATAATCAAAAATCAGACTTAATTTGGCGATAAGTAACAATGGGCACTGAAAGCAAATGTGAGGGAGGAGGAGGAATATTAGGCAGGTGGTGGATAACAACAAAGCGCATTTGTAGAAGTAGAGTCCAATTATCTTATCTGACATATTAGTTATAGATCCAGACACTTTTTAAGCGGGAAAGATTCAATTCAATTGTGCCAGATAATTTCTTAATTGTGTCAGACAATTGTCATTTAATATATAAGGAAATTTTTTTATTTCGTCCCCAACCTTTGCCAATTTTAACAATTTCATCTCCAACCTTTTTTTGAAGCATAGAGGTCTCCAACCTTTGTCAAAAGTAACAATTTCATTCCCAACCTTTTTTTGAAGTATATAGGTCCCCAACCTTTCAAAAATAAACACAAAAGGTCCATACTAATAATGTTTATCCATTTTCATATTTATAAAACAACCATTTTACCCTTGCATGAAATAAAGAAAATTAATACAAAATATGTTTGCTTTGTCTGATTAGTTACTCTTGACTTTCACTTAGTATAACTATAATTTCCTTCACTATTTTTTTAGAGTGAAATAGGATAATGCCTCCTCTTCCGATCTCTTTAACAATAATAAAAAATGATTTATCTCTCAATTTTGACTATATGAGGATGAAAATTTTAGAATGCATATCTACAGATATATTTTCTCATTCACCCACTTAAGACTGTAATATTGTTTTCTTAAACATTAGTTTTTTACACATGGAGTACGTCTCTGTACGATACGTGTGAGTCTGGTGCGTACTATAGCAGGAGAATGAAACTGTACTTAACATAAGCTCTATATACATATTAATTAATATATTATCTTTTCCATTCATTTCCCTACCACCACCACTACTCTTATAATTACTTTAGTTAATGAAATCTCTGAAATTTAAATTTAAATAAGCAATTATAATTGAGATAGAATTGATATTCAAGTTATAAAAATTAGAACGATTAAAAATGTTTGAATTTTTTTGTGAAAAATTGAAGATTTAAATTATTGGTAAATTTAAAAAGGGAGGACCCTTTTTGTTTTTGCTACAACCTTCTCACCCTTATATAGCTAAAAATGAACGATAAATCGCTTTTTATTATTGTTAAAGATAACTTAAGTGAGGCCTTATCCTACTCAACTCTTGAAAAAAATAGTAAAGAAAATGGTAGTTGTGCTAAGTGAAAGTCAAAAGTAACTCATCAGAGAAATCAAACATATTTTGTATTAATTTTCTTTTATTTTATACAAGGGTAAAATAATTATTTTATAAATATGAAAATAGATAAAAATTGTTTATAGGGACATTTTGTGTTTATTTTTGAAAAGTTGGGGACCTATATGTTTCAAAAAATGTTGGGGATGAAATTGTTACTTTGACAAAGGTTGGGGACCTATATGCTTCAAAAAAAGGTTAGGGATGAAATTGTTAAAATTGGCAAAAGTTGGGGACGAAATGCAAAAATTTCCCTAATATATATATATATATATATATAGGGTTATACTTCATTCCCTTGTCGAATTACTTGTTCAATTACTTGTCATTAGTTAACTATTTAATACATTGGCAAAAACACCCTTATATTTAATTAAAATACATGGATAAAAAGACGCATACATCCCACCAAGTCACCAAACAAATAACTTAATAAGGAAAAGTAACATTATCCATATATATACACACACACACATATATATATAATGACTCCCTAATATATATATATATATATAGATTATGATTGTTATTATTTTGATGGAGTCATTTTTATTTTTTATTTAAAGTGAGGAGTAAAAAAAGTCATTTTTTCCTTAACGGTCAAAATAGATGGATTCCCTTCAAATGGACCCCTTTTTTTCTTCTTTTTGAAAGTTCAAATGAACCTTTCATGAGAATTTTTGCAATGTAAGGACCACAGCGGCTTAAAAAGAGTTTAGGGACAAAACTGTTATATTTTCCAATATTAGGGGCCTTTTGTGAAATTTACCCAACATTTTTTTGGTGGTGTCGTAAAAGAAATTTCCCAGCATGAGACGCCCATCGTAAAAACAGCAATATTTAAAAAGAAGTGTTTCAATAACAAATCTTGATGGTAATATAACTACTCAGTGTCTCAGCATGGCACTGCACAAAAATTTTCCAGTAGAAATTTCTTGGAGTAGAAATTTATGCCTGTAAATCTTGTTAAAACAAAAATGATCATATTACAATTGCCAATACCATCAAAGCAATTTCGACCCCCATTACATTCAAGGGGTGTTGGTTTCCACACCATGTACACACAGAGTTTGACATATAGTAAAATTGTAGGAATATCATTTGTATGCACATAAGTATGACATCCATAAATAATTGATATCGACTTGTTATTCATACATAACATAAATTATAGTTTAAAAATTTAGATGAATATTTTACTAGATTCACATACATAGTTTAAAAATTTCGATGCATATTTAACTATATTCACATACATTCTGTAATCTATATTTATAAAAGGAAAGTAGTTGCGGTACAGTTGTATCGCAATTTTCCCTCCAACACTGCACCTTGGAGGGATATCTTACAAAGTGTTTGGCAACACACCCGGATTATAATCTGGATTATAATCTGCCACACGACATCTTTTTATTAGTTTCACTTTTTTCAAAAAGTTAAAAAGTAAAAGTCAAGCCGCAATCTTTTACTTTTTTACAAAAAGCAACCAATAAAATGATACCACGTAGTAGATTATAATATAGATTATAATCCGGATTAGACTTTTCAACTTCGTTGTGGTAATTTGTGCGATCATCTATATCCTTGTTGGCCAATTTATATGTATTTATATTTTTTTATTTTCATTTTTTTGTTAAATAAATAGTGTTAACACCACTAAATTAAAATTGTAATTGAAATTATTAAGCTTTCTTGATAAGTTCAAACAATTAGAATTTTCAGTAAATATTTTTATTTCTGACAAGAAATGGTTAAACAGGTCGAGTATGAGTAAAAATTATGATAAATTTCTCTGGTCTATTATTAAATCTGGTCGATTTTCTTTATTTCATTCCAACCTAATTTTCCGTTTAATTAGGTATTCTCCATCTTAATGGGATCGGATACCCACAGGTATCGGGTTTGGTTTATTTTTTTATTTTTTATTTTTTGTAGTTCATACTAAGGTCACTTAATAATATTCCATATCGAGTAAACACATAAAAACTATTAATTAACAACAAGATAATCAAAATATTACAATTCAACGTGGCTAATCAAACACTACTTAACATTTCATACTAATATAATTATATATAATTTGATTTGGTATCTTCTTATGTAACGCACGGGTAAGAATCCAGTTGTCTTTATTGTAAATAGCTGAATATGTACTATGCTAGCACTAGATAAGAGCATCTCAAAAAAAAAAAAAATAATAATAAATAAATAAAAAAATAAAACAAAAAACAAAATTTTTTTTTGAAGTTTTTTTTCTAAAAAGTTTTTTTAAATTTTTTTTTATCAAAATTTTTTTTTAAAAGTAATGTAATTTTCTAGAGAAACAAATAGAGCTCTGAATTTGGGCTCTAATACACAAGGGGGTTGGCATCACATGATTAGAAGTCTGACTCTAAATTCGCAGCTCTATCTGTTTCAATAGCCAGACTCGTGGCATAAGAGGAAAATTTTAACATTTTTCAACAAGTACTTTATTTTTAACTCTTTATTTTACCTGTTTCAAGAAATATTTATTTTATGAGTAGTTATATTGACACCATATCTTTTACTAATCACACCACAATTTAATTGTACTCAACATCCTTTATATTTTTAAATCTTTACACGTAGATCATTAACTCACTTCTATTATATCTTTATTTTTACCATTTTATTTTTATGACATTTTGTATCGAACCATATCTTGATTTTTAAATTTTCATTACAGGAACTGCCTCAAATATTTAAATAAACAAAAAAGTAATACCTAATAATATACAATTACATATTTTCATATGATTTTCTGGTACACAAATCAAATTTTTTGAATATATCCAATCATTAAGAATATGAGAGGATAATTAAATCAAAGATTCGAGAAAAAATATAGCAAAAACTTTTAGGGGCATAAATGTTATAAAGAACAAAGACTAGGGATATTCACATCAATGATATTGTAGTGTGATTAGTAAAAATAGTGGTGTAGATATAATTAGCCTTATTTTATTCTTTATTTTAAAATATAATTCATATTTTTATATGTTAAAATGACCAATGAGATTGAATGTTGTCTTGAGGCATGAAAGAAGTGTTAAAACTAACAGCTAGTAGATTAGATTATAGGCTGTACCAAACACCACTGTCTGTTTTAAAATTTCAATTAAAGATCTTGTTCTCTTTCTTTCTTTCTTT
This sequence comes from Nyctanthes arbor-tristis, assembly GCA_963692815.1. Taxonomy (NCBI): domain Eukaryota; kingdom Viridiplantae; phylum Streptophyta; class Magnoliopsida; order Lamiales; family Oleaceae; genus Nyctanthes; species Nyctanthes arbor-tristis. The sequence continues at coordinate 8,210 of CAVNYN010230244.1, forward strand.
CTTTCTTTCATTTTTTTAATGGTTGTTGGAAATCTTTTTAAACATTCACTATTTAAAATAGTAAGCATCTTGAATTTAAAGAGTTTATTAGTGACGGTCTAAGTAAAAACAAGATAAATGGATTTAAGAGCTCCAATCCGTCTCAAATTATAATCTGATTTACTAGTATTTATATGCATTTTTATCAATAAACACAAATGGAAATAAAGTGAAATGATAAATGGAAGAAAGTGCATAAGGAAATATGTTCTCAATGTTTCAATATCATTTATTGAACTTTTTTAAACATGAAAATTAACAGTAACGCGATCTAGTCTGGTTGATTCATAAGAATACCGTGACAGACAACCTTTTAGATTCTGTTAATTCAATTACAAATACTAGAAACTAGACATTAAATACTCGTTGATTTGAATTATTTTGAAATAATCAAATACAGAGAATTTGGAACTAATTGAAAAACACAATCTAATATCAATTTTATTTAATAAACAATCACAATCTTACAATGATATCTGTATATATGCTTAGCACATGTTTGATCATCTTTATAGAAATACATTATAATCCCATATATCATTAATTTAATTACTGATTTGATAACTACTTATTTATAACTATAAATTTCAAACTTTCATTAAATTTACATCACTCAGTTTACATCTTTATAATTTTACTTTATAAATCAACTATAATATTGACTGCCTTATATGGGTGTATAATTATAATAATATTTTCCCCCCAAACACTTCAGTGCTCATCCGTCAGACCCATATTGTCACGTCGTTTCACAATTAACCGTCCTTTAAGCTTATCCAACACGCCAACATTTTCATTTATAAAAGCCGTTACCATTCACCTCCCACTACAGAAAAGTTTCCCCGTTACTCATCTTCTTCTCCAGAAAGAAACCCTAAAATATGGCAGGCAAAGGAGGTAAAGCTCCCGTCAAGGCTTACTGTGGCTACATGGAGGTGGTCCCATACTCCTCCGGCGGGTCGGGTTCTTCCAAAAGGGGGAGAAACGAGTCCTATGAACTAGAAAACACTTCAAAGACAGCAATCTATGACTATGATGGTGGGGTTTCCACCAAGTTCACCAACACCCAGAAGGCTGGAGATTTCGTCGATAAACGCAACGGAAATTATGGGTACAAAGAAGAGGTTAAGTATGAATCCAGCTTCAAGTTTGATGAGAAGATTGAAGGACGCACCACTGAGTACCAGACCCAAGTCAAGTTCAAGAAGGTGACTAGTTACAACAACCCCAACAAAAGTGCTCCAAAATCTGGCTATAAGCGTATTAGCTGTAAGAAATATTAGTAGTTTAGTGCTATGTTCTAGTTTAGTTTCTCTCTTTTTCCTCTCCTAAATGAGAACTCAGTATCATCTGGTTTTTCTTGAGAGAGAGTAGTTTACTTTTTGTTATGCAGTTTTATTTCAGTTTCAACGTACTGTTTCATGATCATGCCAGGTTCTTTTGAATGTAAATTCTGGTTTATGAACATCTATGAATAGATGAATGTTTTACTGGTACTGCTTCAAGATTAAACAAGTTTCTTTTGTTTTTCGAAAAAATGATTTACGAGATCTTGGGGGTCTTTTTCACGTAAATGCTGGTTTATGAGTGTATCCGTCTATGAATATCTGTCACTGGCACTGCCTCAACATCACACAATGTTTTAATTTTTTCTTTTAATTTCAAGAAAATGATTCATGGGATCTTTTTAATGGTTTATGATTATCAGTTATAAACATTTACATGAATGGATGAATCTGTTATGGTACTGCTTTAAGATTATACAACCTTTTTGATTTTGTTAATTATTTCAAGAAAATGATTCATAGAAGAATCAGTAAACGGAACAGCTAATGGGACTGACTGGTGGAGAAATTGTGCAGTTACTGATGTTCGCTGAGTTGTCAGCTGTAAATGCAAGGGCAGGCAGTCTGCCCACAGTAATTCCGGAAACAAAGGCCAAAACAGTGGGTGAAAGGGCTGGTTTCTGGTGAGATGGCGTTAAAAACTGCTTTTTTGTTACCAAAACTGACGGGATTGGAGGGATTTTGGCTGAAATTCGGCACTGTTACGTCGGATTTTAGGTCTTTAATAAATGTTTAATCACTCATTTAATGGATGATGGTTGAGACGAAGTGTTTCGATTTTGGTTAAACTGTAGGTGGAATTACCTGTTCCTCATTTCTTTAAATTCTCAATACCTAATAACTTCAAATCAACGACTCCTAC
>CAVNYN010230249.1:0-29176 GCA_963692815.1 Nyctanthes arbor-tristis
CCTGCTTGTTGTATTTCAACTATATCAGTTAAAACAACTTCACGATAAATGATCTTTTCCATTATCTTGTAAGGACGATTGAGCAGGCAAAATATATCAGTTTGGTTGTTCTTAGAACCGCTTCTTCCCTGAGCAAAGCAAAAGAATGAAGACACTTATTGTGTTATCTTTATGATCATGCAGATATTGTTTGCTTTCAATGCTGGTGCCAAACTGGTCAAGGTAAATTGTCATTTTATTTTAGAGCTCGAACATGAAGATCTTAATATCTTGCGGTATTGATGTGTGGATGGCAGTTAGGCGTATTAACAATTTGCATAGCTTAACTTTGGAGCTTGCAATTGAAACGTTGCATTTCATTTAATGTAACAAGAAACACCCAAAAAAGGTACAGAATTCAGGATACCTGATGATGAATAATGTTTTGCTCTCAAGCCTTTATGAAAATTGATTTCTCCTTTATCACAAATCTTGAAATCATTTGAAACAATGACATCCTTCCCATTGCTCTTTTCTGTTTCAAAGGTATATCCTGTCTCTGCATTAGGTGGCGTTCAGTACATAGCAGCTCTAGCAAAGCCCTTTCCCTACATCCCCATGGTGGCATCACAAGGCATAACACTAGGTTTGTTATTTAAAGTAATTTATTGCTTTGTTTCATGCTAATTATTTTCTTTTCAGATTCTGCATTTTAATTACAAGTGAATTTTCTTCTACTTTTTCTGAAGGCGGGCATCGTCTTAGCACTGTCACCAAGGCAATATATTCTATTGTTGAAATACCAGTAAAAATCATATGTTACTTTTGCTGACAAGATTGATAATCTTGTTGACTACTACTAAACGGGGGTTCTGCAAATGCACTTCATAATTTTACCAACACAGTTGTGATAGCTAGCTGTTATTGTTCACATCTGAACCACCATCCTCCAACTGAAAAGAAAGAGGCAACATTTAATCAGTCTGTCAATACTTAATGGCCACAGTCTTCTCAGACGAACAATATTAATTTGAACATCAACAGTCTACAACATCAATTTGTGACTTAGTATGAAGTGTTTCTTATTGCATTTCAGATACCATAGGGGATTATATTTCCAAAGGAGCATCATCAGTTGTATTATCAGATGCCATATTTGATAAAAAGGCACTTGATCAGCGGAACTTTGATACAATATACCAGCTTGCTCACTTTGCAGCTTTGCAGGGAAATGAAGCTGTAGAAAGGTCAGGACCACCCCCCAAACTCCTGGTTTTCCTTTTTTATTTTTACTTTTGTGTTGCTGTTATTACTTCATTTGATATTGTTGCTTATATTGTTATTTTCTAGATCTTGAATATTCTCTATCGACAATTGGTAGGTGTATTGTTAAATTGACAAATTGTCAAATTCTCAAACCATCGGTAACATCATCAGGAATTTTATTTTACCTACACGCATGCATAATAACATGCATGCGTGCATATGTGGCACACATCCAAGTTACAAGCACCCAACACTTTAGTTGGGTCAAATTAACGAATAAAATCAATTTAGCTGGACCCTTGTTTTTGTGTTTGAGAAGTTTCTTAACAACCTTGTAAATTCGAGTTTAGTTGAACACATTGTTGCATATTCTGACACATCACATGTATCATTGACTCAATTTAATTGCATTACAAAGCTTTGTGCTTTCCCAATATATATGCAGGAAGAGGCAAGGATGCTGTTCTTAAATAGATCGGAAGAGCACACGTCTGAGATGCAGGGTCATGCCAATGCCTTGCTGTTCCCGAGGCTTTAGAGTGATCATGAAAGTTTTACCATGAAGGCATGCAAATTCCAGGGAATAATTTTTCTAATAGTTCTATGGTGCAACTCCTCCAGCAATGAAGACGAATATGTTCCCTGGGAATTGCAGATTCACATGGATTTGATCCATAACAATACTGAGAAAGCGAAACACGGTCAGAGTGAAAATTGAGGAAGCAAATGAAGACAGTTCTCTGATAATACTGTATAGGAGAATAGGTTGAGTCTTGAATGAGCGTTTCTTCTATAGGAAAACTGAACCAGATTTAGGCATCTTATCAAAACCTTAGTCTACCAATGCATGAAAGCTATATGTTTGTGTACTAGTCTTGCCTCTTCAACTATCGGCTTGATCATTTTCTGCTTCTGGATCTAAATTAGTAAATTTGGCTTTATTAAAAAAAATGTAAATTTGGCTATAATCAACTGTTAGGTAATTTCAAACTTTGTATTTTGCTTGCGCAAGTTTAGCACGGGGGAGAAACACCCCCAACCACCTGTGGGGCGGGGCGGGGCGGGGCGGGGCGGGGCGGGGAGAAAGGCTGCTGGAAATGGCTACAAAGGGCTGCAGGAAAAGGGGAGCCCCCTCCACCTATTTTTATTTTTTTTTTTTTAAATTTTAAAAATTTATTTTTTTATTTGCCAAATAGGTTTTCTTTTGATATGCCAAAAATGCTCCCAAATTTTTATTTCCAATTGGATGGTTAACGGACAAAATGGATGATTTGTGTTACTAGAGACTTAAATTGGGATTTCTTAAAAAGTTGAGAACCCCTATAAGGAGAAATAAAAGTTGGGAACGTGATCTATTAATACTTGAAAGGTTGGGGGTGTTGGGTGTAAATTACCCCTAACAAAAATGAGAAAGCATATAGCTATCTTTTCATTCCACCAATATCTCTAACATGACCTAAAATAACAAAATGCGATCAATTTTTCTTCTTTGGGGAAATCTTTATTTTTTCTTTCTCATTTTTTATAGTAGTAGGATTAACAAGCAGCAAAATTGTGGGTCTCATCTTGCTACAGGAAATGACCACTGAAATTTGTTATTTACGCTGAATTGGAATGTTGATCAGTAACTAGGCATATAGTCATTTCTAGTTTCAAAAGAAGAGACACAGTTTTGTTTGTTCCTCCCACGACTGTCAGAAATGACATGAAAAAATAAAGATTTCCTCAAAAAAGAAAAATAGTGTAGGAATCTGTCCGTTTCGGTCAGGTTAGGGGTAGGGGTAAAATGGGTAGCTAGCTAGGTAAGTGAAGAAAATTTTATTTTCCCTTTCATTTTTATTATTTTTACTGTTTTTAGAATATTTTTTTTCTTTAAAAAGTAAGGATAGATGTCATAAATGGCCTTACGAATGAATTTATGAAAAGCTGGAAACCTACGATATTGAAAAAAAAAATAGGGATTTAATTGATAAAAAGTGTAAATGTTAAGACTATTTGTGAAACGAACTCAAAATCGGGCTCTTATTTGACTAAATTCGTCATTTAGTCCCATGAGAAACTGTTGTACATAGTCAGACCAATCTTTCATTCCTCTAGAATGACGGGCTTAAATTCTTTCAATTCATCCCACAACTTCTTGAGCTTGTTGAAGTCAAGGTTTTAAAAAGCGTAAGTCATAGAAAAGGATTGAGATTGAGCATTAGGCTTAGACGCATCTAAACGCACCATTGTATAATAAAAGCGCGATCAATGCGTCATAAAGCGTGAGGTGTGGTGAAACATGGAGGCCAATTTTCGAGTATAGGCAGCTTAGGCGTAACCTATACGAGCTTTTTAGAATATTGGACTTGAAAAATCCACTCACATCTTTAGATCCTTGTGAAAGTGAATTCCTCAACCGCTTAATTTGAGAAATTCTTGGCCCATTGCTTTGATGAAATTTATCATGATCTTTCAATACATCAAATGCATTCTCAATGTTCATCACTTTAAACAATTTCTTTTAACTTGGAATGTAAAATCCATGACATTACTGTAGAGTTACACCTACACCATTGACTATAAAGTGGATCTTCTTTTTGTGGTCTTAGCAAAGTTGCATTCACAAAGCACAATTTACTCTTTGCAACTAGTGCCATTTTCATAGCTTTAAACCAAGAGTTGTAATTATCACTAGCATGAATACTTGAAAGTAGAAGCAAACCTAGATGATTTGAGTTACTTAAGTAAAAAATGACAGTTAATGGCTCATGCAGTCATCACAAGAGTTCAATCTTGAGTTTATAATGGTGCGAATGTATTCGTAATTCCACCACCTGCATTCATGCTCTCAAATTCTCTCCCAGTTCCACTTTCTTTCGCCATCACATATTAGATCTGAATTGATTAGGAAGCAATTTTAACAAATTGATTCAAAATCATATTGAGCTTTGTGGCTCTAATACCATATTATGAAAGAAAAGAAAAGTTCGAGTCTAAAGTTGATCTGAATCAATATCTTCTCATTGAATCGATTAAGTGAACATCAGAGAACTATGTATAAAAGGGTTAGCTAGAACCACTAACTGAAAACCAGAAATAAAAGAAACAAAAGATATAACTCACTTAAAGAGTTAAAGGACTAACTTGTACAAGGTGAAAAATATAGAGATCCATTTACACAAAATACAAACATCATGTTTAACAGTGAACGATTTAATTTCACTAAAAATGGATGCATAAGAATGAACGACCTTACTTGAACATGATCTGTTCTATAGGTTTGTCCCTCTGTATCCTTAAGTTTTCAACCCAAAAAAAAAAGAAGATGCATAAGAATGAAAACCAACAGCTGAGAGATCCATTTCTTTCCACATCGCCTTCTCACACTAGCATTCAAAGAAAGCATGTCGTGTAGTTTCAACAAAGCCACCCAAGGGGCGATTGTCTCTAATTTGCATACCTCGACCAATGATATAAATTTTAGTGGGCAGCACATTACGAAAAAACTTCGACCAAATACGTGAGTTTTAGGAGGAAGTTGAAGTTTCCATAACTTCATCCACCACATATAGTTTAGAGTAGAGCCCCGGACTGCTTCCATCACCGGAAACCTGACTTTTAACCTATTATTATATCCCCCGACTACTTGGCCGGAATCCTTGACTTGCATTACAAGACAAACGCCACTTTTAACAAAGTATATACTCTTATTTTGTAACAACCCCGTCCACTTCTGACACAATATTTCCCTCATATTTTGAGATAGAAATATAGCTTTCCAAAAGGTCATTAAAGTTCAGTAGCTTGATTCTCGCAAACTGATGTTCTTCTAGCTGATTAGTCCGAATGAGAAAGTATTCGATTATTCAATCATGCCATTCATACATTCAATCTTCTCCAAATAAGCCACAATCAGACCTTAAAGCATAAGCTCTGTATAATATAAGCTAAAGGTTTGACCGACCCAGTAACAGAGCCAGGCGACCAGAATAATTTATTAGCAATGCATCACACTCTAGTTGAGTAAACCATCGCAATACTATAGGTAATGGCATCCTTAGTAGCCGAAGTTTAACCGGGTGGCCAGTTCATTTCACGACCCCCCAGGAGGTGTACGTGAAGGTGAGAAACGGATTGGCCTGCCAAGCAACAACCATATAAGAATTTAACGATGAATGTTGAATTGTCAACTGCGAGGAGCAAGTAAGAATAGACTAACCTGCGTCAGGACCATCATTGATCACAAGTCTGAAGCCGTTCTCGAGCCCTTCTTGTTTAGCAACGAGTTTTGCTGTGTATAGTAGCCGACCAAGAATCTCACAATGCCTCTCCTCAGCCTAATACAGCATGAAAATATAACATAAATAGAATCCAAAGACAACACGACACTCAACAGAGGATTGTAATCGATAAAGAGAAAACAAAAGAATATTTCTCTTGGAAAATGCAAAAGCGGATACAGTAGCACATTTAAAAATAAAAAGACAATTACAGAGAGATAGAATATTCATCCAAGAAGTTTAAATTTGAAAGGTACTATAATCATCATATTCATTTCAAAGAAGAGTAGTGTGATAATAATACTTATAGAAAATAAGAGCAAAATACAGTTTAAAATAGATTCCTAGATCTGTGAAGCAATGGAGATATGAAGTTAATGTCAAGGTCACAGAAAAGTACCTGCGAAATTCCAGTCAAGCCATCCTTCACCTTAGGGATGAGCAGAATGTGCGTGGGTGCCTGTGGAGAAATATCCCTAAAAGCTAGAACCTGACAAGAAAAATTTATAAATATCAAGAAATTTATGAAACAAATAAAGCTTAGAGTATAAAGTAATATAATATTAATAGAAGCCGCTAAACTTTGAAAATAAAGGTGTTTATTAGGTAATTAACAGTAGGTGGTAATCCTCCCCCCCACCCAAAAAAAAAGAGAAGATATAGGTAGTAATTACCTAAACAAGTTGTGAGTAAATATTTTTATAAGTTAATTTTACGTAAAAGAACAGCACAAATAAGTAAATTATAGAAGGGACAACTCTTGTAGAGAGAAATTGAAGAAAGCCTCATTTTCAGAATTACATAATAATCTAGACAAGACTCTTATTTCTATTTTGTTTCGTACTATGCACTTTCCTTCATCTCCTTTCTCAATGCACCTTATAATCACTCCCATCATCCCTTACTTAGCCTCTCTGCCTTCCTTGGCTTTCACTTGACCACTGTCAAAATGTCCTTTCAAAATGGCGATTTAAAAGAACAAAAATTACAGAGGATTTTTTCTTTTCTTTTTTTTCTTTTTTAACAGAAATTCAAGTAAGGTAATGTTAGTTTTCTAATGCGTCTGTGACGACCTGCAGGAGAGGATTAAGGGATAGAAAATAAAAAGAAATCCGGAAAAATTCATAAAAAGGAATAAGGAATATGGAAAGAACAGAAACCAAGAGTAAAATCATAAAACAATAAAATCTTGATCCAGAAAAACTTGCATTGGTGAATACAGAATAAAAATAATAATAATATTTTACATCTCGCTTAATGCACCTTTAACTAAGAGAATCACAGTATATCTGATATCAGCTAGGAAAGGAACAGGAATGTGAAGAAAACATTCCAAGCTCTTAAAAACTATTTCAGTCTATATGCCCCCGTCTGAACTGAAGAGAGTATGTGTGCAAGTTGTGCCAGCACTTCGGTCATTTATGACACAATGTGGCAAGTATATAAACAAGAAATTCTATTCCAATCCAGCATTTTAAATTGATCCATCATTGGCAGGATATGAATAAAGAAATGTAAGCTTTCCCTATGCACATCTGAGACAAGAACTGTAGGAAAGGAAGAAGTTGAAGAGAAAACAAGAATAAAGTCATAAGAACCAGAAATACTTTAAAAAAAAAAACTCATAAGGTAACTTTAATAATTAATAATACAATAAAATTAAAACAAGGCAATTTGAATTATGAAAATTAGAGAATAGAAATATATTTGAAATATTCTAGGAAAGGAACAGGTATATAAGAGAGCGTTCCTTACACTCAAACTGTTTCAATCTCTATTTTTGCCCCCGTCTGAACCGAATGGTATTCATGCTCGTCGCACCACCACTTCGGTTATTCAAGAGGCAAGGCCGTAAGTATATAAACAAGCAATTTGATTTTCAAAAAGGGTTTTGAATTAATTCATCATTGGCGTGAATCTAAGGAAAGAAACTGCAGTGTTTTTTTGTAGCCGAGGGAGAAGAGCCATAGGAAAGGAATAGAGATATAAGGAAGCAAGGATTAAAATTGTAGGTGAAAATCATATATCACATAAACACCCAAAACTAAAAATACAAAAATTAATATAATAAATGTATCTTAAATCATGAAAATTTAGAGGATGGAAAAATGTGTGAAATCAACTAGGAAAGGAACAGGAATATGAACATAGCGTTTCTCACCCTCAAACTGTTTCAATCTCTATTTTTGCCCCCTCTGAACCGAATGGTATTCATGCAGGTCGCACCACCACTTCGGTTATTCAAGAGGCAAGGCAGTAAGTATATTAACAAGCAATTCAATTTTCAAAAAGGGTTTTGAATTAATCCATCATTGGCAGGAATCTAAGGAAAGAAACTGCAGCGTTTTCTGTACCCGAGGGAGGAGCTATAGGAAAGGAATAGAGATAGAAGAGAGCAAGGATTAAAATTGTGAGTGAAAATCATATATTAAAAAAGCAAAACTAAAAATAAAAAAGTTAATATAATAAATGTATCTTAAATCATGAAAATTTAGAGGATAGAAACATGTGTGAAATCAACTAGGAAAGGAACAGGAATATGAACACAGCATTCCTCACCCTCAAACTGTTTCGATCTCTATTTTTGCCCCTGTCTGAACTGAATGGTATTCGTGCAGGTTGCACCACTCCTTCAGTTATTCAAGAGGCAATTTAGGAGGTATATGATGTATGGCAACAACATATTCTGTATTAATCAGCAATTTTACACAAGTCCATCACTAAATAGAGCAATGCTAGCAATGCAAAGAAGGAATGGGAAAAGAAAGAGAATGAGATGGAATCTCACTCAGACAAAATCATCTCTCAACATGCACCTACAGATTGCTTCTCCTCCAACTGGTTTACTTAGAGCAGCCAATTGACCCATGGCTAATGATATACAAGTGTTGCCTATTGAGAGGATTGTCAAAGGCTGCTTGGAGGACAACTGACAGAAAACAGACAGTCCACTCAAAATGCCTTAGCAATCAGATCCAAAAAAATCTGATTGTTAATGTTTGCCTCCTAACTAAGCCAGATATAGAATGCAAGTGTTATCCATATGGCTACTCAGAGAGGCACTTGACAAGTTCAATGTCATAGAATACTAAGCTTAATATTTTAGTCATTCAAGACAGCTGACAAGTGGTACTCAAGTTTCTAATCAATCCATCATCAAAGGGAATCTAACGGAGAAATATTAGTTTTTTGGCGGCTGTTTCAGCAACACCTCTAGAAGAGTACAGAAGAAAGAAAGAGATCAATATGGAATCTGATATAGGAAAGTGGTTATCTAGAGGCATCCAATCAATCAACTGTCAACATATAACAACATACATTAACTTCAACCTTGTGTCTAATTGTATATTAGGGCTGTGCAATGCTGCTTGGAGGACAATTGATGCAAAGCAAAAGGTCCCCTCTAAATGCCTTGGAAATCAGAGCCAAAAATCTGATTATTGGTCTTTGCCTCCTATCTAAGCCAAATATGAAATCCATTTAAAGTTGTTCATATGGCTACTCAAAGAGTCACTCTACAGGATCAATTTCATAAACTGAAATAAGAGAAGCGAGAGGGTAAAAAAATTTCAAAATATCCCTCTACTCATAATCAAGCAAGAATATGCCCTTCACTTCCATTTTAGCCCGGAAATTAAAAAATTAATTAAAAGAAAAACAACAGCATTTTCCTCATTTCTGTCACGGATATATCTACAGACTACCCATTGACTGTAAGTGTCCATCGCCAGTTCAATAAATATCATAAAATTACAACAGAATCAAAAGGACATCACATCACATATAGCTAACATCAATTCGGGGCGAAAGATACAATCTTTAAAAATAACCTTGTCATCCTCGTAAACAATGTTGGCTGGAATTTCCTTCTTTATTATCTTGTCAAATCTGCAAATCATTAACCATCAAACAAAAATAAACAAGACCCAAGATCGCAAGACTCTGTATACACATTGCATATGTAGAGAAAAAGAAGAGAGGACAGGGAGAGTACATGGTGGGAGAATCAGAAGGGGTAGCAGAAAGAGCAGCCTCTTTCTCAGAAGCCATAGCGGGTTTGTGAGATGATGTCAACTGGGAAGTGAGTATTAGGAGGCGGCGGCTGCTGCTTCTGGGGTTTTCATTACTGCTCATTCTCTTCTTCTTGTTGAGTTTGGGGATAAATATAGAAAGAACTAATGTCTATATGGACCAAAGGTTTTAGGAAAAGTACATTTTGATCGCTTATTTTTCTTCAAGCATTGGAAAAGGCGGCTTGCGCGAAAACTGCAATTTGACGAGTGATAGAGATTTGTGTAGAATGTATGCGTCATTTGTAACAAGGCTAATTTTTACTCTAGGTCTTCAATATTTTAATTTTATATCAATTTAGTCTTCATTCTTTTTTTGAACCTACAAGTCCTCAATCTTTCATTAATTATCGTATTATAACTTCAACGTTACTTTTCGTCCACAACCTTTTAATTATCACTATTAGCCCATATCAAAATGACTATTATACTCTTAATTTTTTATTTCCACTATAGGTCCCTAACCTTTTAATTTTTATAGAATTTTGTACTCATTTTTTTGAGCATATAGGAACTCCAACATTTCATTTTTTTATCATGGTATATCCTTATTAATACTTTCCATACATAATATTTTAAATTTACTGTTAATACTATTAATTATTTAAATAAAAAATAAAAAATAATATAAAGTAAGAAGTCTACCCACTCCAACTCACTCTTACATAACCCAATGACAACAGTCGGAAATAATGATAATAAAAAAATGATCTATAACGGTCTTGATAGATATTAAATTCACGTCGAAGAAAGTTGTCGATTTAAATATCAACTTGACGAATCAAATCCGATTTCTTGATCTCTACAAACCACATGGCCGATACGGATTAGTAGATCTGCCCAAAAAATTGATTTTTCATTTACAAAAAATAAATATAGCCATAATAATTTCCTCTAATTTCATTTCTTATATCTTTTTGTGATTTTCACCATAATTTGATCCGATTTGTTATCCATCTCAATCTGATCTGATCCGCCAATTGTGGATCCATAAAAAATTAGAATTAGCACATGAAAGTTCAATTTCATTTTTGTAAATAGAAAATAATTTTTTTATCCACCCTGATCGATATCCTCTACGTGATATGTGATGAATCAAAAATCTGATCCAATCTGCTACATCGATTCTCGGATTGGAAACTTGTTTTTACACAGATTAGTTATCCATCAAGTTTAGTGTATATCGAATTTTTTTATAGATCACTGTGGGCTAAGATGTGTAGAGTTCTTATTTTATATTATTCTTTATTTTTTTATTTTTATTTAAATAATTAAAGGTATAGTTGTAATTTTAATAGGAACTAAAATTAGAAATTGAAAGGGTGGGGACGGAAGGTGTTATTAGGGAAATAACATAACAACAAATAAAATATTAGAGGTTTTATATGTCCAAAAAATAGTGGTGATAAAATTGTATAAAACTTGAAAGGTTAGGGATGTATAGTGGGAAAAAAGAATTAAGGGTGTAACAATCATTTTGATAGGGGTTAATAGTGAAAATTGAAAAGTTGGGAACGAAAAGTAACGTTGGGGACATAATACGATAATTAATGAAAAGTTGAAAACTTAGCAGGCCAAAAAAAGAATGGAGACTAAATTAATAAAAATTTGAATGGTTAAAGACTTAGAGTGAAAATTACCCTTGTAACAATGTGTTGACAAGAATTATTTGATAATAAGATTCTATCTTGGAATTTGCTAACATGGCCTAGTTCTCAAGTCTATAGGGAGTTTTAATGCAGAGACCGTGAGTGTCTCTCTTACAGAGACTTTCACTCCATTGGTTTTAGCCACATGAATACGCCTCTACAAATGAATCCATGAAACAAGTGGAAAGAGGAAATTATATACACCAAGTATCTAAATAACTTATATAATCGGTGTCTCCCGATCAAAATTGTGTTTACATGAGCTTACATTTTAAAAGTTGTTTAGAAATTTATTATTTTTTATTTTGATAAGTAAAAGTGAATTATATTCTCGTCCAAAAACAAAGTGAATTATATTGTTTTAAAAAAGAGGTTAAATTGTCACGTTTTGAGTAAAGAGTTTTATATTCAAACCACACATATCCTTCCTCTATCTCCACACTGAATCACATAATTAGGGGGGAAAAAAAAGGTTCCCATAGCCCAAGAGGTCCAGTGGGGTCACTAAACCCACTGAATTTTTTAATGCATGATTTATTTGAGTTAAAAAGGGATTAGATTGTTAAGTATTATGAATTGGAAATTATATTTTCAATTGAATTTTTGAATTATTATAAAATTTGGAGTCACCAATTTTGTTTGACGTATTTTATGAAGCTATGTGCAACAAACACGTAGTATATATATTTTATGAACATGGTAACGTTTTCAATATGCGGAATTCCAAAGTGAAAATATAAGGGTAGAGGTGAACATAACCCATTAGATGTTTATCAAAATTCAAATAAAGATAACTTGCTTCTAGGCTTGATCTAATAGGTCCGACTCCAATCACATACCCCACCAAAATTGAATTGATCACGTGTGTAAATGGCGTTTGCAAGCAAAAAAGTGTTCTCCTTTCTCCATCAACCGAACCATGGACAAAGCTAGGCGGTTGTCACTCCAATCCCCGACTACCCCGTTTTTTAGAAAAATCCCTTTTTTACCCATTGAAAAAAAAAACAATTGTGTTTCAACTAGAAGTCGTCAAATTTCAACTAGCCCTTCATCCATGTTTTGGCTACGCGATTGCCGAACATAATCCTAATGCCCACAATCGTATGTCAAAAAAATCACTAAATGCAAGGATTCAATCAAGACTATATATTCTTCAGATAGATTGAAAATAAAGCAACAGCGTCAACACTACACCAAGTGCAAAACTCCGAAAGTGATTTAAATGACTTAAGAATGACCAGTTCTTCTAAGAAAACAGATCGAGCTCTGATTTCGGAGCCCGATCTCCTATCACATGTGACATGGGTGAAGTGGCGCCTGTGATTGGAGATCGGGCTCCAAAATCATAGCCCGATCTGTTTTCTTAGAAAATTTATAAGACCCGGCTGTGTTGAGCGTAATATAACCATGTAATTATTCTAAATTACTATCACTCGATCATCATTTGGACATCCAGCAAGATGAAGGCCACAGAAGCACATAAGATCACCGTTTTTTGCAATCCAAACTTGACACGATCTATATAGGGAGGAAGCTCGTGCCCGGCTTGCCTTCTGGACCTGTGGCACACGGCCTCTGTTTCCACGCTGTAACATGAAGACTTTGAGACAGTTTAGACGTCCAGGATGCCTGGACTTGCTTTCTTCCTGGTTACAGTGTGCTCTCCTCAATCCTGCAAATGAGCAGTGAGACAATTCCAGAAACAGGTATATGACTTGCGAATGCCCGATTTTCATTGTTTGAATCTACAATCAGACTTGCATGCTTGTTAAGCAGGAAAAAGACCAAAATTGAGGACAGATATGATCCATATTGCCAAAAAGTCACAATTACAAAATGTACAAACAGGAAAAGGTTTCACCCGAAAAAGAAGAAACTACCACTAGTAAAAACACAGTAAGATGAAGTAACACAGTAAATTACTAAATCCACATACCCTAGATCGGGCTTGAGCGCATTCTGCGTAGGTGATACTTGGGTTCTGGTGGCGGTATACTAGGCAAGACCTTCTCCACTGCCTGCAAATATAGTTACATCAGTGAGTGAAATATACAAACTGGGAGTTCAATGAATACAGAAGGAAGAATAATTCAATACAGTAGTCAAAGTAAACAATGCAAACTAAGGATTTGCTATCCTAGGTAACAATGGTTTGATTTCACGAGTTCCTTGTCATCTATCACATAAACGTGAAAGAATTCATGTTCCCATGAGCTCTAGCATTTGAGCATCAATAACACTGTTATGTAAGAGACATCAATTCCTAACTCCAGGAGCAACGATAGACAAAATGGATTCAGATATGTTATAGTTTTGTTCACCTTCATGGTGAGAATTCAAACTATACAGATATTTGTTGCAGATAACTCACCGTGATGCTAAAGCATGTTAGAAGGTTTATCTCACACATATCTTTATCTAGTCTCCCCAGAAAAATGGCCCCAGCCACATAGAGAAAATCTTTTATATATGATACAAATGGTAAACTAATTTATGTATGTCACATTAGGAGAGAGGAAGACTCAATTCCAAGGAACAAAAAGTATATGAATCTTAATCTCAGAAATTCTTTTATTTTCGGATCTTTTCAGTTTTCACTGTAATTATCAGATATCATTGATCCCATCATCTATAAGGATATCAATTATAAATTATTAGATGTTTGGCAATGCAAACCTACTCACATCATCATTTACATAATGTCAGAGACAACATATATATATGATGGACAATACCAGGAGTGTTAAAACCAAGTTA
This sequence comes from Nyctanthes arbor-tristis, assembly GCA_963692815.1. NCBI lineage: Eukaryota > Viridiplantae > Streptophyta > Magnoliopsida > Lamiales > Oleaceae > Nyctanthes > Nyctanthes arbor-tristis. Next base: position 13,984 of record CAVNYN010230249.1, read on the forward strand.
GTTTTCCAATTTTGCTTCAGGGTTCTGTTATTTACAGATTTCGGACCCCATATTTTTTGCTATGAGTTAACGGGGAATGATACAATATTCTCAAACCATTGGCATCCAGAACTTCATGACCACTACATTTTCTCCAGATGTTTTCATATGACTGATTCAAGTACTATGGTAGAGCTGAAGAAAGAAGTGAAATCTGAGATTTTTAGTTCTCCATTAGTTAGTGGTTGAGCCACCGCAATGGAATGAAATAAGAGAACCACAGGGAAAGAGGTAGAAGGAAGATGCCTAGCTTTCTCTAGGGAAGTAGAGAACAGGTAAAGCATCCCATCTGTCTTATGGAGTTCAGGAACGGAAGGACTGAAAAGCCCTTTGCAGACCATCAAGGCATCAACAATGAGATATGAGCAGATAGATTCTTTCAACCACTTCTAGGAATGATGACTGATAGGAACAATATGCCGGGGTTTCCCTCATACAAGTTACATGAAAAGTAGGTTAATACTATGTTAAGACGTCTTTTTGTTCTTTTAGAAGATGATCCATGCATCATTAATTTATAGTATGCAGTTACCATCCTTCGTCCAGTGTCTAAGGACAGATAGGCATTTTACATATCAGTCAATATTATCTTTAGCTTTTCTTTTTCTTCTTGGAATTTTATACTCTGAACCCGTATGTGGAGAAAAGCCAGATAGCTAATCATCAATCTTGGGTACTAAAATTACCTATATGCCTGACATCTGGCAGTAGAATCACATGATAGATGAATCAGCTCGAGGTGGGATGGGCTTAAGTATTTCAATAAAAACGTTGCCGGTACTTTCATGTTTCAGTTTTCAGTTTTCATTTTTCAATTCATTGTCTATTTTGTATTTTGAGTATAATTTAATAAAAGAATTGATTGTTTTCCTTGTTTTCATTGTGTTCCACTTTTTACATTGCATAAACTCAAAATAACAAAATTTCATTTTGAGTTTCTCTTCACGAAATTTTTCCTTGATTCCAAAAACACCTTTTCAAAAATATGAAAGTGAACAACATTTCAGTGTTTCGAAAAACTGAAAACTAAAAACAGCCTAGAAAGTAACACCAAAAATGACATTGTCCTTAAATTCTGAAGTTGAATAGTTCTATTTGCACCACGAGACTTACCACAACTTCTACCACTTGCCCAAAATGACTGAGATACCTTTCTTTACTAAAAGAAAAACTGCGACAATTTATCTAATTTTCACAGAGAGAGAGAGAGAGAGAGAGAGAGAACAAACAAGGGAAATGCCAAGCCCACTAGTGGGTTTTGGGATGTGAAACTTCAAAAAAACTTTGTGCAAAACATGGATAAATTTGGCAAAAGTTGTGGATTCTGGCTTCTATTTTGTGATAATTGACTCCACAATTTCTAGTGTCTTGTCTATTGCTGACTCAATGAAACTTGGCCGAGATGGTAATAGATCAGGAAGATGAAGGAAAATTATATGTTGAATTTGTTGAGAAAGAAGATTTGGGTGAAAAACAGAGATTTCTCATCCCTTTTCTTGTCACTGATAAACAATACGAAAAATGAATTAGATAAAAAACACTGGATTTCTCTTTTGCTCGACTTTTCCGAGTAATCATTTTCAATAATTTTATTTTACATTTCACGTTTCATCATCAGTGATGGCAACCGCAACATAGCCTACCATCAGAGGTACAAAACAATGGCCGGAAGTGTTATTATATTTGTGAGGAATGAACTGCATTCTCCAGATAGCATTGCCCCTCTGAAGCTATATTATTCTAAAAATTCCAGTTATTTGTGCATAAGAGATCTTGAAAGATCCACAAGAAATATGCTTGATTAACTGCTGATCCCCAGTCTAAAGAAGTACCAATCTTGCAAGGACAAACCATTTTTGCTAGTCCAACAAGGAAGCAAATTGACCAACTAGTGATACTTACATATCATCGAAAAACATAGGGGCCTGGGTAAGTCATCTCAGGGTCATGGGATCCTTTCCTATCAGATAGTAAGAATGAACAAATGGGTGTATACCATAATGTTTAATTCAAGTAGAAACACCAAAATATTGTCTAATAAACCTTAAACCTTAACTTTCACATCAATGGCAAAAATATGAAAACAAAATTTAACTAGTTTACGAGCAAAAAGAAAGGAAGGACACTTTATGACAAACATAATTAGTGTTCTATTTTCTCTAACTATAGAGAAAATCATTTTCTCAGTTTATGCAAGGACAACATCCCTCCAATAAGTGAACAAAAATAACTTTTAACCTGTAGGAGAAAACGTTATCTAAAGGTAAAAAAATATAGGTTTCTTTCTTATTTGATATTTTCCAATCTTGGCCATTTTGCCTAAAATCCAAGTTCCGTATGCAACATTACAGAGGATCCTTTTTCTTCTTCATAAGAATTGCCCTAATCCTCTCCACATAACATGTAACATACCACAAAAAATTGACAATAAATTAAGCGACGAGGCAATTATTTTCGACGGAGATGGAACAATTACTCGAATTTGCATCACATATGTTATAAGGTTAAACAATTATTACTCAAATGACATCCAAAATAAGAATGGGGTTATTGACTAGCATGACCCAAAATATAACAACCTAATTGTAAGATTATGTTAAGTGGGAGGACTTTATGATTAATAAATGAATGAACACTAAGAAACCACATCTCTTCACCCTAGCTTTCTATTTGCTCATTCTAGAAAAATCACATGGGGAATTAAAGAGGTCACTTGTCCAAGTTCTTATTGGCAAAAACTCCAAAAAATCTAAGAGGACACTTGTGCGTACTCCCCTTGGCTATCTCTAAGAATTATCTAAGGACACTTGCCTTAGTTCTCATTGGTGGATCTCAAGATTTTTACCCAAAACAACTAAGAAAATCCGTCCAGAAATGGAAAGGGTGGAAGAACACTAAGTAAAACTCACCAAACACTCACCTTTCACTAGAAAAAGACCCCTTTCCAAGTATAGGAAGAATCCAATTTAAAGTACAACTAGGATTGAAGAATATTAAGGTTTTAAAGACCATTTTCAGTTTATAACAATCTAAGGTAAGTGATTGGTTGAGTTAAAGGCTGGTTTAAAATAGAAAGTTGCAGGGACAGCAGTGTTAGGATTGCCTATTGACAGTCTCAACATCCTGCAATTTAAAAAGAGGAATTAACATTTTTACTTATAAATTTCACAGGAACTTTTGGGAAATCAAGTTAAAACAGTGAGTAACTTGTGTTTTGATTCGCATTTTATATTTAGAAATGATTTTCAATGACTTTGGTATTTTATTCTTGATTATGCATCTATTTGAACGAAGGAATTTGTTTCTTGTATTTATATCACTAGCTGATACTCTACCCATTTCATTTTTCTATGTAGTATACTATGTGGTATTTCCCCGTGCTAGAAGCCACCTAATGATACCGATGTGGGTAATGATTAGCATGGTGGCTTGTCTCTGTGATTTCTTTGTCGTCTATGAGGAAATTCCAATAGAGGTCAATCGGAATTTGATTGTGGATCCACTTAATTATCTACGGCCATGATGAATTGCTACAAATTTTGTGCGCACCACGAGTAGTAGTCTAACTAATGATTTGGGTCATCTTGTACATCAAAGGATTTTCTTGCTTTTGCAAACGGAAAGTGATATTTTGGCTTTTCTAACTCAAAGAAGATTGATGTGACCACATAATTGATATTAACATCACGTTGATTCCTTAAGATTTGAAGAAATTACTTAAATGAAGGGTAATTGGCGCAAAAGGACCCTAACGTTTGAGTTTATTGTGCAAAAGGACCCTATTGTTTTCACTTTGGCAAATTAGACCTCAACCTATCACTGTTCATGCATAAAAGGACCATATCGTTTTTGTCTTGGCAAATTAGACCCTAACCTATCACTATTCATGCGGCAAAGGACCCTCCGTCTCTTTTGGTCGAAACTTTCGTTAACTCGTGCATATTCTTCCACACCCAATAGCTTGACAATGATATTTATATCTTTTAAAAATTACAATATGTTTTTTCCACATCTTATAATATGATATCTAATTATTATTATAATAATCATCTTTTGATATATTAAAACTCAGTGCTGATTTACTATTAGATATTTAGTCGTATTAAGAAATGATATAACGTGTCAAATAGTACATATTAACACACCACATAAATGTTTGGCGGCATATTTGAGGTTCATCTATGTTAATTTTTATAAATCATGGGGTTCAAATATGAAAATGATATGCTACTAGACGTTTATGTGATGTGTTAGATATATACTATTTGACATGTCATATTATCTCCTAATATGACTAAAAATCTAACGGTAAATCAGTACTGAGTTTTAATATATCAAAAGATGATAATGATAATAATAAATAACAACAATAATAATTAGATATGCTATTATAAGAGGCGGAAAAAACATATTGTAATTTTTAAAAGATATAAATATCATTATCAAGCTACTGGATGTGGAAGAATATGCACGAGTTAATTGGAGTTTCGACCGAAAGAGACGGAGGGTCCTTTGCCGCATGAATAGTGATAGGTTAGGGTCTAATTTGCCAAGACAAAAACGATAGGGTCCTTTTATGTATGAACAGTGATAGGTTGAGGTCTAATTTGTAAAAGTGAAAACGATAGGGTCCTTTTGCACAACAATCTCAAACGTTAGAGTCCTTTTGCGCCAATTACCCCTTAAATGAATTCATCTTCTAGAATGTTAAACAATTTAAAAACAAGAACACTTTTTAGTTTTGGAAGTCTCGTTCTTGCTATTCGTTCTTGCTATTGGTGCAAAAAAAAAATTTTAAAATGAAAACTTCCGCATGAGGGAAAAAAATAATAATAATAACACATTAATTGATATAAGAAATTCAATAATATTGAATAATATAGCGGGGCATGAGAGAACATGCTATTAATATACAAGGAATGAGCCACAAAAAGGCAGGCCTAGACAAGTATTCTCTTTTTTGCTTTGGTAGAATTCATAGTTAGGAAACAAAATTGCATAAACATCTCTGTAAATCTTTTATACATGAATTTCATCCTTTTTTGTTCTTCAACCATGCATCTCTACTAATTCTAAACTCAAAATATTATATTCAACAAGCAAATCCTTGCACAATAAAATGAAGGCGTCCTTATTAACAGAAAACCAAAAACATGAAATCTTATTGTGTTAATCTTAGTAGCTCGGGATTATTTATGTATTTATAGTATTAACAAAGATTACCATAAAGTGCACGAAATAAATTAACTTGAGATGTAATTTTTTTTTTTTTTTTTTAAGGGAAAAAACTTAACTTTCATTAATCATAGAGTCATAATACAAATGTTAGGAGAAATTCTAGCATGTTTTGCCAATTCATGTGCTACCTTATTTGCTTGAGATGTAATTTCTTGTATGTTAACCAAGGAAAATTAAATTATGACTATGATGTAGTAGGTTATTACATGCAATAAAGTGATCATATGATTTCTATTCAATGGGCAACTGAAGGCAAAAGTGTTACACAGCATTTCACTATAATAGTCAAAGATTTGTAGACAATAGAATTGCAGCCCTGCTTAGTGATGTTAGCCATCTCTCGATTCTCTTTTATACCAGCAAAGGCATATAGGAGCCACCATCCAAGTTTTATGTTTTTTCTCTTGAAGAAACCCCCCCCCCCCGGGCGGCCAAATAAGCATAAACATTTCAGAGAATCAGGCATATTTCAGACAGCACCAAAAGGACCACCAATAAGTTGTAGTGTTCCGGCCATCTCAAATGTATCAAAGATACAATATATATATATATATATATATATATATTTTAATTGTTTGGGGGGGGGGGATCTCCTTTTCCAGTCTAAGTGGGATTTTATCCCTCACCTCCTAAAAAAAGGAGGGTTTGGCGACCCCTACCCTTTTATTCCAATAAAAACAATTTTTTATAGCAACGGGAGGGAGACGTGATAAGCTGAACCTCCTAAAGAGACATACAAGAGCATCCTATGAACCCCTAACGCATGAAATGCAACCTAATGCAAACCATTACAAAGAATAAAAAAATGAAGCAATCCAAGAATTTTTCATCACTATATCACTCTTAAACTTCCGAATATAAGGTAGGTTCAGTTTGTCCATCCTCAATATGCCCAATATAGAACCTGTCAACTCCTGTGGCTCTCATACCTTAAATCCTTGAATCTCATGTCCCTTGTTTGTGAACCAATCTGCCACCAGATTAGCTTCTCGTATGACGTGACAAAGTGTGATATTAAATCTTTCCATCAACTCCCTAATTTCAACCAATAGATATTGGATACTCCAAGGCCCCCCTTTGTCAGCAAGGATAAATTCAACTGTTGTTAGACGGTCAACTTCGGCCATAATCTTTTTGAATCCTTTTTCAACACATATTCTCAAGCCATTCAATAAGCCTCTCATTTCAGCTTCCAAAATAGTAATACTGTCCAGATTTTCACTATACACATAAAGAGCATTCCCTTTAGCATCCCGAATAATTCCACCACAAGAGGCTTGTCCATTTCTCCTCACACTGCCATCAGAATTGACCTTTACCATATTCCACTGGTTTCTTCCATTGACTCAGACAATATGAAATTTCCTTCGGCACCTCTAACTGCTGATTATTCTGGAGTAAAGAGACCATCCCTTCTGTGAGCTTTATAATCCCATCAGCATACATGGTCCTCCCCTCATGTTTACGTTTATTTCTGTCCACCCAAATAACCCAGAATCCAATTAAAGGAAGACATTTAATAACCTTACTTCCAGCTGCACAATGAATCTGCCAATTGTTGAACAAGACCTTAGGGTGGTTCCATGGCTTAAGCCTAATCAGATATTTTTTATGAAAATGCTTCCAAACAGTATCAGCAATTTTACCTTGAATAAAAACATGAGCCGGATTATCTTCTTGATCAAATTTCCACTTAGATGCCATTGCCACTTTCAAGCTTATCAAAGATACCAATTTCTTCACCATCATGGTTAAATATTACACACAAATTTTATATAAACCATGCTTCTCATATGTTCCTCCAGATGGTACTGTTTGCTACTTTCAGTTGAGAGGAAAAGGTTGGCATCATTAAACCTCCTAACCCTATACAAGTTTGAAAGGATACTTTGCTTCTGAATGTTTAAAGTGGTTTATAAGTCCTATTCTCCCTCGCACTAGTTGCAAATTGAATTAACAAACTCCAGCTCCTAATGTTGCAATGGCTTTCTGAACAGAAAACCTTGATGCACATCGGTTCCCCTTTGGACATTGCACATACCACACACCCAAGCATTCTACTCTAGGAAGTCTTCAATGATCCGAAAATAGTTTGAGTGAATCAATGATCCGAAAATAGTTTGAGTGAACAATCTTCCAACCCACAAAGAGTATGTTGTTCCCATTATATCCATTCCGTCATACAGAAGATTCAATGACATCAACGTCTTCAACCAACTAAAGCCACTCTATTTTTCCCGTCCTTTAACATATTGCATCTATGTTGCTCGGTTCTGCATTTTTGAAGAAGTTACCGGTGTCGGAAACAAGGGTACGAGATTTATATCGGATTCGGTAAATCAAAAGAAAATCATTATATAAATAAAATTAAAAGAAGACCCTTTATATCACTCCAAAAAATGCATATAAATTTATCAAAATATAATTTTCTAAATTAAATTTAAATTTATAGGACGTATCCATGTAGTCTTTTCTAAAACTTGAACGCATATTAGCTTTATCCCAGAAAAAGGATCTCATTCCTAGATACATACACTCGTATGTACCAGAGTCCAAGCAACATAGTATGGCATCATGCTTACCAATAGAACTATAACACCTTAAGGACAACAAAATCCATGTTGCAATCACTTAAGACACAATCTCCTTAAATTTATCCTCCACTAATATTGATTACACTTGTCTACTTCCTCCAGCCTAAGATGGTTGTAGTCTTGTAGATCCATCTTTATAGCCTCATATTAGTCATGCTGACTTTATGAACGTTTTGTCATCAGAGCATTGACCCTAAGCCTTTGTAGAACAATTCTGTATTTTTTTATGTCTATAGCCTTTCAATCAAAACCTTCGGATGGAGTCTAATTTTGCACAAGGCCTTTATCAAATTGCTGAACAATATGAGCAAGTTTATCTAATCCATTGATTGCATAAATACAAAAAAAAAAAAAAAAATACTTCAAAGAACTTTAATGAGTTTAATATAATGTATTAAATTAGTCAAAGTTTACATGAGTTAAGAAATGAATTTCATTCCATACACTGCGGATAAAAGGCCAAAAAAGACTGAAACATAGCAGAAATGTTGGAACAATTAACTTCAATTTCACTACCGTTGCGTTATTATATTATTAGGCGACTATACAATGCATACATGTTTATATACTGAGGTGAGCTGAATAACAAGATATAGATGGTACCAAAGAGACTGAACATAGGAATAAGAATTTACCTTCTGTCTCCTAAGCCTCTCATTCTCCTCTTCCAGAAGTGAAACCTTGTTCTCCAGCTCGTGGGTGTAAGCCTATCAATTTGAGATACCTAATGAGCTATAGCCATTGAACAAAGAAATAGAAGTTTAAAACTCACTAAGTGTATGAAATGTACCTGCTTCCTCGCCCGGGACCTTGCTGCGGATTCCCGGTTTTTTATCATTCTCTTCTGCCTCCTTTCAACAATTCTTTCAACTAAACCAACAGAAGCAACCCTCTTCCTTCCAGGTGTCTGTGTGTCCGTTAAATTTCCCATCAAAGCAGATGGTGACATGTTTATTTGGGATTCAGCATTAGCAGCATCCGTCATGAGGTTTCCACCTATAAGAATAGGTTGTTGACGTGAATGGCTCGGGACAAATAGAGGCAAAACATTCTGTTGCTGTTGCTGCAGTGGGCCATTTGAAGGCATTTGACAATTTGTCCACTGGACATGCTGTGGGAATGCCATTGTATCAGGAGGGCCTACAATTGAGCCCGAACTTCTTTTCCCAGGAGCAGAGTCAGCGACTATTCCTGCCTTAACCAAGAAATCCTCCAATGTTATCTCTGCAAGTGTAGCTTTCCTATCAAGGCTACTCTTTTTCTGTCCCGGTTGGATATCCTGCAACACTTCATCAACAGTTTTCTGGCTCAAATCCCTTGATACTGTGTCTGTGAGGGTTGATTGTCGATTCAAAGAGGAGGATGGTATCCGCTGACTGGCCTGCTGTGTAGTGAACCCCCAATAAGTGCCCTCCAGTGCTTGATTATTAGCCTCAGCATTCCACAGAGTCTTAAGAAGCTCATCAAGGTTCATGCTACTCAATGGTTTTCCTAAATCTCCTAATTGGTTCTGAACTTCATCAAGAGTGAGGCTATACAAGGATCCCTGGCTAGCCAATTGATTTGATTTTGGCTCTTGAGTTTGGGTTCGGTTTCGATTACTACCACCCCCTTGAGACCCCATTGCCCGAGTAACCATTCTACAGCCTCGTCCAAATTATTTCTTCAAGAAATCAATTCCAGAACAACTTCAATCAACAGCAACAAACTGAAAGTCTACGCCCCAAAAATTGAATGAAAATGACATTAAATCCATTATAACGAAGAAACTCATTAAGCAGAAGAACCATTGATCACGTAAAACAAGGAAATGTACCAAAAGATAATAAAAAAGGGACCAAGAATAAAAACCCAGGCCAAATCCCAGGAAAATGCATGGAGATAAAAGGGGGAAAAAAGGTTAGAAAAAACAGAACTTACCAGATCAACGTGAAAAATGAAAAATCCCGGAAAGAGAAAGAAATCTGAACTCTGCATGCAGGCCAACACTCTTCAAACAAAACCCAGAATCCATGAAGCAAAAATGAAAAATCATAAATTCATGAGAACATCAAAATTCATTCACACAGATTATTATTAAAGCAAATAAAATAAAAGAAAAGAGGAACCATAGCCACATTCTATTCTCTGTGAAAGTGGAAACTTTTTATTAATTATATAAACGCACATTAATGGATTATTATTAAAATCTCTCGACCAACTTCAAAGGATTGCAAATACGGAAGTGAATAAAGAACTCAAACCCATAATTCTTTACGAACTTCTTTATGTATTTGTGCTTTTCCGGCACTGGGGAGGAAGTTATTTATTCATTTTTTGCAGATTTCAATTATTCATTTTTGTTTATTAATTCAATTTTCTTTGTTTCGTTCTTTCTCTTTTTCTTTTTAATCAGTGAAAATAAAATGAGCATGACTCAGAGCTTGATATCTTTTATTATTCTAATTTATACATTTATCTATCACTGATTTGATATTTGATTTGACAATTATTCAATTACAACCACATATTTTTACATTTTCAATACACATTCTATCTCTCTCTTCATTATAAATTCTCCAAATAAATAAGATCAAACAAGCTCTTAGGAATAGTTAGTTTTTTTTTTAGTCAAACATAACATAAATTCACCATAACATAAAGTCACTTGATATCTTTTATTATTCTAATTTATACATTTATCTATCACTGATTTGATATTTGATTTGATAATTATTCAATTACAACCACATATTTTACACCTTTTTACATTTTCAATACACATTCTATCTCTCTCCTCATTATAAATTCTCCAAATAAATAAGATCAAACAAGCTCTTAGGAATAGTTAGTTTTTTTTTTAAGTCAAACATAACATAAATTCACCATAACATAAAGATACTTGGATGATTATTATTATGAAATGCACATGAGTGACAAAAGTAGAAAGTTTAGTACATATTTATCCGAATAATTCTAACTGAACAAAAATAGAGACAAAGAGATTGACAAAAATAACAAGTTACTCATATAATTGAGATTGATGTAAAAGTGATGTAATGTGTTTGAAAATAGGATGTTATCATGTGTCAATTTTTTTTATATTTTTGTATCCCTTTATGTTCTCATAGCACAACTCTATTTATCCCGTTAAGCGATAAACTTATTATGTTTTGGGAGGTTTTATCAAAACTTTTCGAAAGGTTTTGAATATTATCATAATAAACTTATTATAATAGGAAAGAAGAAATGCAACTGTAATAAAATTGTTTATAAACATATTTCAAGTTACCTGAATGAACACATTCACATGACTTTAATCATTGATTTTATGTGACTTAGTTGTACTACTTATATAAAAATTGAATTTTAAATCTGTTTACAAATACTTGTCAAACGGATATTATTATAAGTTAGACCGAACCTGTGACACTCAAAAGTCGACACCTTTAACCACGGTTGTCATTCTAGTAATAGCAACAAGAATTTTTCCTCCTATTTGGGAGGAATAATTGGACGAAAAGTATAAAAAGAGGGAATAAATAAAATTTCTAATAGTAGTGTTGTTGTCGAGGGAGTGAACAAAAAAAGGAAAAATAAAATAAATAAATAAATTCCTATTTTAAAGATAATGCCAAAACGGACAATATTTTCATCAATAAAATGGGTGCAAATGCAAAACATAGGCTAGACCCCAAAATTGGAGTATGTACAAAAGGCCGACGGATGCATAAAATATGTAATATGTAATAACAAACCTCCAAAAGTTAGATTGTGAGCAATATCATAAAAAATTTGCATAAAATCCCAAGTTCCGTCTAAATATACAATTATGTTCACTTGTTCACATTATACATGTATTAACGTACTCTATACTAATGATTAACTAACACGCAATTAAAAAATGAAAAACTTAAAATTCACGTCACATGTCAATTGACTATGAAAAGTAGACACATTAATACTCAACATTGAAAATATTCAAGCACCTCTTGGAGGTTTTGTTACAAAACTTTCTACTCCATGTGGCTTGCATTGATGCACGACACATGTATTTGAAATGCACGTGACGTGCATCAATACAGGTTACATAGGGTAGGAGGTTTTGTGAGGTGCTTGAACATTACCGTACTCAACATATGTCCACTGTGTGCATTGTAAATAATGTTCACCTCCAATAATATATTACCAAGTGTCTCATGTTTTAAATACTTCTTAGTGGTTAAACTAGAATCTTAACAAAACATTTTGGAGGTGGGCATGTATTTTACAATACTGACTGTAGATAAGTGATCATTCATACTCTTACTATATCTTTAATTCTTAAACAGGCCAAGCGAAGGTAATAAATATGAAATGAAATAACATCGAGGCGGATATTAATGGCCATCTGAAAAATTAAAAAAGCAGTCAAGATATGATTTCACTGTAAATAGGCGATCATTTCAATTCTTAATGTGTCTTTATTTCTTAAAAGACGTAAGTAAAAATTATAAATACGAAATACCATCGAGATGGATACTAATGTCGATCTTAAAAGTAAAACACAGTGAAGATCCGATCTGAATCTAAAGACTAAATTGTAAACTTCCCATTTTTTAAGTAAAAGTGAAATCACATTTTTCCAAGTAAAAGGGAAAGGGAAAATCTTTTAAGTTTTTATCGTCTTTGGCAAAGTGTTATTATACTAAAGAAGGAAAAAGAGGTGCTTGCCAAAGTGGGAATAACTTCCACTTCCACCAATGGATTCTTTTTTTTTTTTTTTTTTTATTACAAGAGGAATGGAGGGGAGGGGATGATGGGACCCGAACCCGAGACCTTCCGGTAAGAGATAAGGTCTTTTACCACGCGGACTACCTCTTGGTCCCTTCCTCCAATGGATTCTTTTTCTCTTCGTCTTCCAAGATAAAAATAATAGGCCAATTATACATTTTTCTAAGGAAATTGATCCGTTTTTATTTTTGAAGCCTAATCAATCTCTTTAGAAAACTTCATCAATTATATTCACATCGTGGTGGGTCGATTAATGCCTCATTTAGGATAATGTTGGACTTTATTAAATGGGGTTCAGTTAGCGTCGGAATGGGATTGTAAGAATGTGGTGTTTGAGTCGGATGTGAGCAATGTTATTCGCCTTCTCTTTTGAGCTGGAACCACGAGCGCCTGCAAGTCTTCTATTGGAGTGAGTCAAGGCCTTGTCTCAAGAGTTCGACGCATGTCAATTTCAAGCCATTGACAAAAGAGAAAATGAAGCAGCACATATCTTTTAATTTTGTTCACCCACCAACTGTGGGAGGGGTTACACCGCCCACTTCTGATGTGGCGCACACATGGCGGGACGTGGCGCACACATAGCCCCCATGTGTGTTAGCTATGTGTGTGTCATGTCAGAAGTGAGCGGTGTAACCCCGCCCACAGTTGGTGGGTGAACAGGACCCCAAATCTTTAGCTAGTAAAGCCATTGATTGTAGTCTTAATATTTGTTGGGAGGCTAAGCCCCCGGATTTCATTGTAAATGCTTTTTCTTTAGGCGTTTTGGATTGAACGAAGATAAAGTATTTGATTGCAAAAAAATATTCAAGCTATATTTTTTTTTATATTTACGACACATTTTAATTGAAACTACATTTCAAATACTATTATATCATATTTTTATCATCACATTTTCATTTATGTCGGTATTAGTGATTGTTTTTCAAAAATTACCTCAAAAAAAAAAAAAAAAGAAGCTTTCCTCTCCCCAGGCCCCAGCCATTTCATTTAGGGTTAAGAAGATGTGAAAGCGCGTTAATCTCTATAAGAACTGTCACGCTCCCGCTAGTTTTATAATTTTCTTGAATATCTTATATTAATTAACAAAGTCCATAGCAGAAGCCTCAATACAAATAGTGGGGACGAAACGTACAAAACAAACAAGGTGGCTTTGTCTTGGTAAGGCTAATTACTTACGAAACGTACAAAACAAACAAGGTGGCTTTTGTCTTGATAAGGCTAATTAGTTAAACTAACAATTTGTTATATTTTAAAGAATCATTAAAACTTGGTTTTCCAATAAAATATAAAAAACACCACAAGTTGTTTTAATAGAAATATTTCATGGATTACCAAAGCAAGTAAAGTTAATCTAGTCAAGACAAATCATTTGGAAGCTATCATACTGAAAGGTAAGTGCTAGAAATATATTTATGGAGAGGTGGACATACTTATTAATATAAAAATTATTAAATTCATAATTGCTTTTGTAGTTGCTTCAAAGATAGTTTGTCACTATATGCACAACTCTACTCTTGGTCGCGAGCATGCTCCAACTCATGGCTTGCCTTTCTTTTCCAATAGGGTTAATTTCGTAAATCGTCCCCAACCTTTAGGTTAAGAACCGGTTTCGTCCCCAACCTTTTTTAAGACGCACCACAGCCCCAATCTTTCAAAAATGCACACAAATCATCCCTATTGCCACTATTCCGCCAAATTTTTACAAAAAAGACGATTATACCCTTATAAAAATTTTAAACTTTTTAAAAAAATGTTTAAAAATAATAAAAAGATCGGAAGAAAAAACCCACCCACCCCACCCCACGTCTCCGTACTGCCAGCGGCCGGCCACCGGAATGGTTCATTCCGGCGGCCAAAAAAGGGGGTGAATCCCCCCATTTTGCTGCCATTTCTGACAGCAAAATGGGGGGATTCACCCCCCATTTCTGCCGGAATTACCAGCCATTTGGCTGCCATTTCCGGCAAAAATGGGGGGGATTTTCCCCCCATTTTGCTGCCATTTCTGGCAGCAAAATGCTGCCGGAAATGGCAGCGAAATGGGGGGGATTTCCCTAATGGCAGCAAAATGCTGCTGGAAAATGGGGGGATTTCCCCCCTTTTTGCTGCCATTTCTGGCAGCAAATGGCAGCAAAATGGGGGGGGATTCACCTCTCACTTTTTGGCCGCCGGAATGAACCATTTCGGCCGCCGGCCGCCGGCAGTACTGCCGGTGGCATAGGAGACGTGGGGTGGGGTGGGTGGGGTAGGGTGGGTGGGTTTTTTTAGTTTTAAACATTTTTTAAAAAAAGTTTAAAATGTTTATAGGGGGTATAATCGTCTTTTTTATAAAAATTTGGCGGAATAGTGGCAATGGGGACGATTTGTGTATATTTTTGAAAGGTTGGGGCTGTGGTGTGTCTTAAAAAAGGTTGGGGACGAAACTGGTTCTTAACCTAAAGGTTGGGGACGATTTGCGAAATTAACCCTTTCCAATATTATATCTTCAATTATCTACAAAAAATTATAGAAGAGGGGAATAAGTATGAAGTACTCAATGAGTAACAAAATCCTTTGATTCATCTTTTATTTGA
>CAVNYN010230251.1:0-14829 GCA_963692815.1 Nyctanthes arbor-tristis
GAGAATCAAATCCCGTTTTTGGTCATTCAACGTTTGTGTGACATGAGCAAAACTGATACTAAAGACGATATCAGTTCTATAATACAGTCTCTACTACAAAATGGCATTTACAGAACGAAAGATCTTGATCAGCAAGTAGTACAAAGTGAAATTGGTAGCTCTTCTGACCATCTTCTTGGAATAGTATACCGCATCCATTATTGTGTCATTTTGGAAAAAGATACCTCAAACTAATAATCCTGACGTGGTGGATATAAATTCAGCTACAGAGTTCAAAGAATCGGCCATTTCCTTCAAAAAGTGGGCGGTCAAATGTTTGTTTTGCATCAAATTTACACATAAGTTACCTCAAACTAATCACTCAGAAAAGGGTACCAATTCTGACGCGATGGATATAAATTCAGCTACAGAGTTCAAAGAATTGGGCATTTCCTTCAAAAAGTCGGCGGTTAAAAGTTTGTTTCGCATCGAATTTAAGGATGGAGAAATAAGGATCCTGGTATTGGAAATTTCTGATTTGACAGAGTCGTACTTGCGCAATCTGATTACATATGAAAACTATCAAACAGGCAGCTCTCAGAGGTATGTAGCGGACTGCGTATTCTTCATGCATTATCTTCTTCGTTCCTATGAAGACGCAAAACTGTTGATTAAATGTGGAATCATTAGCAATCTTTTAGAGAATGAAGCAAAGGTTTGTAACATATTCCAACGGCTAGCGAAGGATATCAAAATTTCTGATAAGTTCTCATATTCTGGTGTCCTCCGCAAGGTGAATGTTCATCGTAATCTCAAAAGGAATAGGTTGAAGGCTGCAAGGAATAGATGGATGGCAAGGCTATGGCGGGACTATTTCAACAGTCCATGGTCGCTCATTTCCATCCTCGCTGCAGTTACATTGCTTGTGCTTACAATCACACAAACAACGTTTGCCATTCTCTCCTTCCGTAAGTTTCCCGATCCAACGATCTTCTCTTTTTCACTATAATATAGTTGACATGTGTTTGAAAAGACTCGTAAAGCAAGTTGTGAACTACCTACCTAAATACATCTGCTGCTAACTCTTGTAGGCAATGATCTCAACACAAGAAACTAATTCCAAGTTGAAGCTCGTAACAACCTGTCATAATTACTATTAGCTTCGGTGATGAAGTTCGTGTAAATGATCTCTCATATGCAAATGTGGTGGGAGTGCATATGAGGGGATAATCCTACTAAACATAGAGCTGGGGATCGGGGCTATGGAGTTGAAGAAGTCAATGTTTTTGTTTTGTGCCTTAGTTCTTATATATTGTTACTAGTGGGACGTGTCATTACACTTCGATTTTGTGCAAAACTAGACAAACTATAATGGTTTATAAATAAGTAAATAATAAAGTGCCCTTTAATTGGATTCAAAACCTACACATGGAGCACGTAGGTAGTATATAGAACTAGAAAAACCAATGCATTGAAAATCGAATAAAATCCATAGCTGCATATCATATCTAATTGTCTATACATCATGATAATGAACACAAGAATACTTAAAAGTCATAAAAACTTAAGAGTTCTCTTTTATTCAACAATATTGTTGGAATGATGCTATTTATCTAGATTGGAGACCGGTCTCCAGTCTAGTTGTCATTTCTTTATTGGCTATCAAATAAATTAATGGTCTCATGTATTTATATATCCATCCATCACCCTTTTCCAATTCGAAATAGTTATTATAACTATTTCGAATGATTCCTTGTAAGTTGCATTTTTGGTACTAAAAAATAGGAAATAGGTCAATCTATCCTATTGAGTCACTTGCGTACTTGAAGTGGTTTTTAAATGAGATACATAGTGCGATACAGTTAAAAAAAGGTATTCTAGTAAGAATAGATACCTAGGAGACAGGTAAACTTATTGATTGATTCTCTACCCTCTCTTTTTTCCATTTCATTTAGTCTATGTTTATGTTATAGGATAACAAGATGGTTAGAAATGCTTCCCTAGATTTGATCGTGGTTTACAACTATAGCTTCCATACCTATTTTGTTTCTTTGAGAATCATTTTTCGGATAAAGAAAGAACAAGAGTTAAAAAAGCAGTGATTCAACTCCAATTTAAATCCGGTACTCTATTAAAATTCCCCCCCCCCCCAAAAACAAAAAAAAAAAAAAATAGAGGCAAAAGATACCAAAGAAATCTTGTACCAGACTACGTGTCTTCTTGTAGTGGATCCCTAAGTTTTTGGAATGCTCCAAACTCTACTTGAGCATCCAAATCTGGGTCAATACCAGCAAAAACATCTCTGAACAAGGTTCTAGCACCATGCCAAATATGTCCAAAGAAAAAGAGCAAAGCACACAAAGCATGCCCAAAAGTAAACCAACCCCTTGAACTGCTCCGAAAAAAGCCATCGGATTTCAAAGTAGCACGATGTAATTCAAAAATTTCACCCAATTGAGCGCGTCTAGCATATTTTAAGGAAGGTGAGGATGACGTCAAGTCATCATGCCCCTTATGCCTTGGGCGACACACGTGCTACAATGGCCGGGATAAAGGGTCGCGATCCCCTTATCAAATAAATTAATGGTCTCATGTATTTATATTTTCATCCATCACCCAATGTAGTAATGACAACTAAACTGAAGACTGGTCTCCAGTCTAGATAAATAGCATCACGCCTATTTTTGGATGGTGGAAAGCTTTCTCGATTGGCTTTTTGGCAACTTTATGTCTTCTTTCAATTGGAGACTTATCATATCCGAGGAGTTAATATATACCATGACCTGATCTACTATAGCCTCTGCAACAAGCAATTCCAAGGTCTTACCAACCTACTCAGGAGAAATCTGCATACCAGGCAGAAAATAAGATCAAAGCAATTGGACTAAGATTTGAATATTTTATTTTTCGCGTAATAATTATAACCAATCCATCAAAATTTCTAAACAAATATAACGGATGTATAAAATCTGCAATGATAATAGAGAATGGAAGCAAACAATCTACAAGCCATAAAACATTTATTGTGATTTCAAAACTCATAACCACAAAACATATTCAAATCCCACTGTCAACTTGTTTTAAAAATGTTACTAACTTCATTTCAAGTAGTATAATGTTGAGTACTTGAAGTTTATATAAGTCAACATTTTCATTATTTGGGGGGGGGGGGGGGCATCTTTAAGAAATAGGTAAGTCAATGTTGAAACATTTTTTACTTTTAGTGTGAAAAAATAGAGACACTCAAAACAAGAAAAAAGAACCTTTTTTCCCCTTAAATTACATTCTACATTCAATACCCAAAAGCGGAGTTGGATTTTTCTTATTATTCCTTTCTTTTTTTCTATGGACATGTATTCTATACTTTTATTTTTATTTTTTCTGGTGCAATTTTACGAATTGAGTTACAATTGTGTTTTTATTACTAATTTGGCAATGGACTAATTTCTAGGATTTCGGATTTTGCTCTGTATCATTGCTGTATATTAGTCTTTGAAGAACATGCACAGCGTTTCAAATACAATTTGTGCACTTCCAAAAAATATATATATATATATATATATATACAGTTTATTAAGATAATTATTACTAACGAATTATCTTTGTGAAATATCTTGTAATAATTCTATAATTACATTCCTTGTATTGTATTTTAGTTGAGTTCTAATACAGTAATAGATGGGGGTTAATTTTTATAGGATTAGAATTAACTTGTGCCACTTAGAGCTTGTCAACTTGTTGGTCATCATTATGGGTTGCATACATATACTTGTAAACATGCATGAATGAAGTAGGTTTTTCAACTCCCAATTCCCTGCTTCACATCTCATCCCTTTTCGTCATTCCCTCCCAGCTTATTTGCGTTCTCTATAGTTAGTGTAATTCTTGTATTTCCAAGGCTGTTGGTGTCGGATCCCCTTTTCCTTTTATCATCATCGTCGTCGTCGTCGTCATCATCATCATCATTATTATTATTTCTATTCATTAGTCTCATGGAATTAAGGGCACCAAACTTTCATAGGAGTCTTGACGTATCGTCCAACAATACATTCCGAATAAATTTCAATGTCATTAATGAGCCTTAGCAGTTTGTAAATTTCTTCCATAACATTTTCTCATAAATTTCCACGTAGTCTAAGGCCCTGGCATGGTCATATCACGTTCATAAGTTTACACAGTTCATATCCCTTGGTCAACGTACAGAGCAATACATTCATAACTATATTACTGAAATCATTCTTGTAAATGTTCTAGATCAATCCAAGATTTTCAATCTTGTAGAATGTCCCAGTCTTCACATTCTCAACCGCAGGTTCTGCTTACCAATGTGCTTCTAATTGGTTAGAGTCTGACTCATCATCATATATTGAATTTACCTAGAAAAAATGTAGAAAGAGAGGTGTGAACATTTACATGTCCAATGAGTGGAGGCGTATACGTGTGGCAATTGTACTATTACTTGATTTTAAAAAAAAAAAAATACTTCTTGATATGCTGTAAATTTACCATATCATGGGCGCTTTCATAAATTGCCAATGAGTGGTAACATTTGCCATAAACCTTTGGTGGCATGTAATTCTTTCATTCGTAGTCATGTCATTCATTGGCATATCATTCTTTCGTTCATTCATTGGCATATCATTCTTTCATTTAGTATCTACTTTGCATCCTACTTTCATCATTCATAGCCCAAGAATTTTCTTTACTTTTGTTACTTTTCCCCAATCACATGGCGTATCAATTTAATTTTTAAATCACCCATAAAGAATCATGGTCATCGATATTGAAAATGGTAGTCCTAAGAGGCTTTCATCATTTTTGAGCAAGATCATTACTTTTGAGATCATGTTTACCCTAATCACAATTCTTGAGAATAATAATCATCAAATCTTTGCAATCATCCTAGAAAGTCATGAGCAACATGGAATTGTTCCACGTGAAAGAAGAACATTTAATTTTTCATTAGAAGAAGGGTCAAGTGTAAGAATTATCATAAAATGATCTTACTACTTTAGAACTGTCATGGAATCACGCTTGGTTATATCATCCTAATATTCAAAAATATTTTCATCAAAAACATTTATGGCTTATATTTGAAAAAGAGGGACTTCCTAGCTCCACTCTCCTTATATCTCCTTTGAAGTGTAAATCTGTAATCAAATAAATAGGAGAAGTTGTATTAAAATTACTATCTAATTGAAACTAGGAAAAAGAAATAGATTTTGCATGTTGGTGAGCATCTATGCTCGATAAATGACTTTGATGAGCATGCATCTATAATGACCATCAATGGCCATTGATGTTCATTAAAGCGTATTTTTGCTCACTATTGCTGATTACACACAATACCGAAAGGTTTTTCTTCTCTTGTATTAACCATACTTGCAATCCCCTTCTTCCTCCATATTCTGTGAAACTAATTCATATGCTGCCAGTAACTAATTCTTCCTGGTATTGTGAAGGTGAGGAGTTTTTTTTTCACACATCAAAATATTGTGGGTCTGTTGATGAAAGCTTTTGGGTAATTAAACATTGAAGACGGGAAAGGGAACTAGTTCTGTAAATTGGGTTGTCTTCTCCAATTCACCAGCCATGGGTTTAAATAGAAGTAGTATTGCCTCTTGATTTTGTTGGGAGTTAAACCAATTGCCGACGTCAACTCTTGATTCTTCTAAAGGTTAATTCACGTGTCCTTTTCTAGAAATATCCACACATATAATTGTCTATTACTCATATTATTATTATTTTTTTCATAATATTATGTCATATTCCATATATACACACTTTCAGAACCAACCAGGAGTATACTTTAGTCCTTCAAAATGTGTAGATCCCCAAATTTATTTTTTCCAATATATATGGAATGCTACTAAACCTCAAGTACTCAACATAATTCATGCCTATATGTATATTTCTTCAACGCACTTTGGCCTATTGAAACATATAAAATCTTTAGTAGCCAAAATCTATGAAAAATTGTGGGTGCTATTGCATCTCAAGTACTCACGTCTGAATCAATCGTAGGAGTTCTGGCACTTGTAGATAACTTATAAAAATAATCCATTCTCCAATTTAAGCCCAGGCTCTAATAACTCTTAAATTTGCAAGAATAAATTCATTGTGCAATATCTTCAAGAAAACCTGGGTCGTTACAATCTTCCCACCTTTAATAAATTTCGTCCTCGAAATTTGCTTAACTTCCTTGTCTATTCTTCTTCTAGTTATTGAAGAAACTCTATTCAAATATGCTCTTTGACCTTCTAGTCTCACGATTCATAATGTTGAAACATTTCTTGTTATAATTTTAACCAATAGGACCTTTATCATTGAGTGCAGAAATCCATTGGAGTATTTATTCATTTTTTAATTATTACACACATGTATGCTTGAATCTTGAAAGTGCCCCGTGTTTCTCTCCCAGACCAACCTGCTTAATTACTTGTAAGTTAGAGTTATATAGATATTATTCACAAACGTCACGTGTATCATATAACCGCAACTTCATTTTAAAATTGGTCCAGTAACCTCATAGATTGTCACGCCCACTATGGAATAACCTTTATCAATTTGCCTCTTAAATTTAACCAAATCTTACAACCTCAAACATTCTTCATAACCTATGAACCTTTCCATTGCCCAAACTTCTAACCTAGAACCATTTAACACGCAAAATGTAGGTTAATATTCTCGTCCCAATAGAATCCTTTGCACCTAGTAGAAGCATCATGACTGGACCAGAATTTAGCTTCCTTTGACCTAATTAGCATATTGTTATACTAATATATATATATATATATATATATATCATGACAAATATAATCGCTCCATATTGCAAAATTTTATGAAATTCATATGCCTCGTAGACACCTTAAATACTTCAACATCGTTATATAAAATACCCAAAGGCTTTTACAGGGTAAGACAATCATTCTATATGCTATAACCCATAAGAAAATTTTCATACCTCTTAATATGAAGATCTTCAATCTTGCAACCAATTAATCATCATTACTAATTGTATGTTTCTATTACCCATACTCATCATTACCCCATTGCCAATGTCAACATCTTCTCTTTCGACTTACTATACTCTTCCAATCACAAAATCCTTAGTTGACAAATCACTTTTCTTGAACTTCTCTGACATAATCCTTAACAGGCTGCTATATGATTTTAAAAGGAAAAAAAACTAGATATTTATATTCATGATTTTACTCAATACTTTCAGACGTGCAATATTCTGAAATAGATTGCACAACACGTTAGAATGTTTTCCAAGTTAAACTTGCAAAAAGAGAGAGCCCTTTGTTAAACTAAAAGAAGTAATGACCTTTAATATCTGTCCCCATTGAAACTATTTAACAAGCTTAAATCGTGCATGATGCTCAATGAGGGGCGCTTCAGTCCATTGATGGGTTTAAATCACCTTTAATGCTCAACGTGTCCATTATAGTCACTTGATGGACATTAGAGCTATTGATGGCTATAAATCACTTTTGATGCCTATTTATATCCATTAGAGTCACTTGGTGAGCTTTAAAACCCACTTAACAGTTACATTCTATTACTTTGTCTAAAATAAATATACTTATATGTATGCATTAATTTATTTAATGATGATCATACTTATTGAAATTAATACACTTACTTTAGTCCTAAAATTTTGGATCATTTAGTAAAAAATTTCCACCATTCCGGTATAATCCCAAGAACATCCTCAACATCCTTAATACTATTTTTGTAAAATCCCTAAAGCTCTTCCGATCTATCGTAAATAATAGTGAGATTTTGAAACCTAATGCTCTACATATATAATAAGCTTTTGTTTACCTTGATACCTTTAACAAGATGCAACCTATTCCCAAAGAAGAATGCTCATACTACTAAAGTAACAATAGGAATTATGAGCTTAAAGCAAAAATCTATAGTAAAGGGACACCTTTAGAGTTACCTTAGCAAAATGGTTTCTCTGTTTGCTAGTAGAAGTATCCTCAATTCCACCATATATATAGAAGTCTTGCACAAACACCCACTTTCTGGCCTATCCAACATAGAGCTATCAACCGTATATAGATGTCGATCATATAAAAGTCCTTTTCTACCCGATATACACTTTAAACCTCAATTTCATTTTTTCGTCCTCTTATTTATACTAATGCACTAAATGTTTACTACGGTGCTTCGAACAATATTGCTCCACATGCCCAAATAAAAGATTACCAATACTAGTAATCCCTAAAAAGTCATCGTGGCTACCAAAGAAAACATAGAGTATATATAATCAGTATCATTATACTTTCTTGCTTTTCCACGATGTTTAGCCAACTTGAATATAGGAGATCAACAAATACCTTAGATGAGGACTTCGATCCTTCGTCTTTTCATGTCAAAAATTATAATTCTCCCTTTTTTGTATTTTTTTCCCCAAGTGGTCTGGGTGATCTTAAAAAATAATATAATTTCAATTTCCCAAGAACGAACCTCACTTGAGGCACCATCACAGTAATACTACAACGGGTAATTCACAACTTAAACTTATTAAAACATACCACACATTTGGAAGGATTCTACAAATTAACCCCTTATGCCTCACATAAATAATGATGTGAGTTTAGTTCACAAATGATAAAGAAAATGATTTGAAGTCGGTTTTTCCACAAATTGAACACGTCAGTCTAATGACTTTCTCTATTTCTCTAGGCCATTTGTCGTAAAACTGCACTATTCATACTATTAAATGACGATCTAAACTAAATTTCTTAAACTTTAAATCAATTAAGTGACTAGACTAAATTTGACATAACTTCTTACAGGGGATGAGAAGCCTCTGACCATCTTCAACACATTGGCTACATAGCCTAACTTGCTCTGATACCATTTCCTAGTCGGAGGCCCTTTTCCCTTTTTGTTTTTTATTTCAAGTCATTATAAGTCTCATGGAATCAAGGGAACCAAAATTTCATAGGAGTCCTGAGGTATGCTCCAATAATACATTCCGAATAAATTTCAATGTTATTAATGTGCCTTAGCAGTTTGTAAATTTCTTCCATAACTTTCTCTCATAAATTTCCACATAGTCTAGTGCCCTGGCATGGTCATGGCATGTTCATAAGTTTACGCCGTTCATATCCCTTGATCAACATACATAGCAATACATTCATAACTATATTATTGAAATCATTCTTGAAAATGTTCAAGATCAATTCAAGATCTTCAATCTTGCAGAATGTCCCAGTCTTCGCATTCTCAACCGCAGGTTCTACTTACCAATGTGCTTCTAGCTAGTCAGAGTCTGACTCATCCTCATATCTTGAATTTGCCTACAAAAAATGTAGAAAGAAATGTGTGAACATTTACATGTCCAGTGACTGGAGGCGTGTACGTGTGGCAATTGTACTATTACTTGATAAAAAAAACTTCTTGGTTACAATACTTATTTGCTAAATTAGATACACCAGGATTCTTCTAGGTATACCGTAACCTTATCATATCATGGACACTTTCATAAATTGCCAATGAGTAGTAACATTTGCCACAAACATTTGGTGACACGTAATTATTTCGTTCGTAGTCATGTCATTCATTGTCATATCATTCATTGTATAAACCATACCCTACTGCTTCTTGAATTTTCCTCACCTCCCCTAAATTCTCCTTGTATAAAATTAAAAAAAACCTTAAAATCTACAATCCAAATTTAATTTGTTAGTGATTATAATAGATATTATAATAGTTGTCAAAAATGTTTTCTTGCCCTTTTTCACTTTTTGATTCCGTCAAATTGCCTTTTTTTCCTTTTTTTCTCCATTTTTTTCCTTTTTTTCTTGAAACTTATTAGACATTGACTACTCTTTTAAATTATATATATATATATATATATATATATATATAGGAAACTAAGTTACCAAAAAAGTTTTCCCACCATTTTTCACTTTCTAATTCTGTCAAATTACCTCTTTCCTTTTCTTCTTCATTTTTTTTGTGTTTTTTAATTTTATTTTATTTTGGGTCCAAATTTGTTTTTTGAGCATGTTTGTTAGTGCTCTCTTTTGTGGATTTTGTATGTCGATTAGGACATTTATTTATGTTCTTCTACTTTTTTTTTTAAATTAACTACGTAGAATTTTTAATCCTGCTAGGTACAATTTTGATTGCTGATATTACTTGTGTTCATAAGTGAATCTTAGCCAATTTTCATGATAGCAATGAAACTATTAGAGATTGAATTGGTATAATTGCACAGAATTATCTAACCTTCCCAATTAACTTTAATTTATGGATTTTGGTTTAATTTTGAGGATTTGTTTCGATTAATTTTTTCTCTTCTCGATAGTGCTATGTTAAGAATTAAGAATTAGAGAACATCATATGATAGAATAATATATTTTTTTCTCACTATTAATAAGAGTAATGCTATTTATCTAGATTGGAGATCGGTCTCTAGTCTAGTTGACATTTTCTAATTGAAAAATGCGTGGATAATCATAAATACATTGAGACATCTACACATTCATCCTCCAATGAGAAAATGCCAACTAGACTCGAGACTAGAGATAAATAAATAGCATTATTCTATTAATAAATAGAAGTTGGAGTGTAAATTTTTTATAAAAATAGTTTTGAATTTTTATTCAATTTCACATTTTGAATTTGATTTCTTTATTTTAATCACATTTCTATAACCAGACTGATTATTCTACTCAAACTGATTTTATATAAGTATTTATTTAAACTTATGATGATATGAAAATTTGCTATAATATGAACTCTTTTACAATTTAGTATATGATACTAGATTTTAGGAAACTTATTTCCGTCAATTTGTTTTTAATCATTTTCAAATTTATTTTTCCTATGCAACGCACCAGTGTGGTTAATAAATTTGATGATGATTATACGTTTGAAATATCTTCCTGAAAATCATATTAATTATAATAAATATCTTCAATATTAGAATTCAGTATTAATTACACGCCGTACTAATTTACATATCGACAGATTACTTAATATATGAACTACATAATTAGTTCTTATATATAACGATTCACGGTATTTGAAAATTTTTTAACAAATATGTAGCAATTATAGAATTATTATTATGATTATCTGTATTTAGGAGAACTCAATTATAATATATATTAACATAAATATTCGTAGTGGATTGACAAATCACAATATCCAACCATTCAATTGTTTTTTGCACTCATGGTGAGTGTCGTTATGGCACCATCTGACAAGAGTGCATCTACGCATGGCACATAAAATTTCTATTACGCGCACGTAGCATATATATGTACACCCACGTGGAATAGTGATAAGTATCAG
This sequence comes from Nyctanthes arbor-tristis, assembly GCA_963692815.1. Classification (NCBI taxonomy): domain Eukaryota; kingdom Viridiplantae; phylum Streptophyta; class Magnoliopsida; order Lamiales; family Oleaceae; genus Nyctanthes; species Nyctanthes arbor-tristis. The sequence continues at coordinate 11,305 of CAVNYN010230251.1, forward strand.
AAAATTTTCATCCAAACCAAGTTTTTGGGAAGAATTTTGAAATTACTTATGTTGTTTTGATTTTAATAATTATAATAAAATTATTTTTTTTTATATTTTTTCGATCTAAAATTTAATGTTTTACAAATTCTTATCCACATCATCATCAATTTTATAAAAATTACTGTGCATCTTATGGGTGTTACATAATTATTTACTTCAATAAAGTAGATCATTATAAGAGCATGGCACTAATTAACATCTGATAAAATACACTAAAAATTCAAAAAGAGACCTACATATATATGGAGGAAATTTCTTAGAAAGTGAAATTGATAGAACTTGAGTGGATTGAAGTGTTATTAGTTCCTTATTTTTCTATACTTTCCTGTTAGCTTCCTAAAGTTTGGACTTTGGACAAATGAAGACAAATCGATCGATTGACTAGGAATTTACAATGTTATTACTTTAGGATTGTGTAATTAGTAAGTTTCTAAGAAATCTTTGACCATTGAAAAAAGTTTAGTACGAAAGTATCAAAAGAAAAAAGGGGTTGCATGAACTAATAATTCCTAAATATGCACAAATTCGCTTCTTAATTTACAGCACAAAAGATCATCAATCAAGCAAGTCAATTTCTACTTTATATTTTGTTGTGGTTGTAATTAAAACCGAGGATCGATGGAAGAAAACCAGCAGTTAGTGGAAGATCTAAAACCTTCCAAAATGAAGGGATGGATTAATTCAGCTGAAAAGGAGGCCAATAAGAAGAAGGGACATTGTTATGATTTGTCCGCAGTTCAGCGTTTTCATCTGCCGCAGTTGAGCATCTTCATTCTTCAAGATAGTTGGTTTTTGATCTTTATTTAAAATGCCTCATGAATTTTCAGTTCCAATTAATTGCAGCCATGGAGATTCTACATCGATTGCCACTAAAGATAGGGAAGATCATCCAATGTATTTGGAGAACTATGATGATATGTATTTTTTTTTTCTCTACTTTTTTCTCCTATAGTATATAACAGCTTGTGGAGTTTGTACTTTAATTAAATTTTTTTTTTCCCTAAAGATTTATATACGGTAGATAAGGTACTTTAACCTCTTTATCACTAATGATGATTTGATTTATGCGCCTCCTCAAAACCTTTACCAGATCGGAAGAGCACATTCCACATAACTCTTCAACCTAGAGTTCCATATGAAGAAGCCGTGGCTGCAGTAGTTGCCGAATCTTCTACTGGTCCACAGCAATTATGCAGATGGGTGGGCTTAAAAGCCTTGATCGTTATAAAGGACAACGTTACCATATTAAGCCTGTCATTTCTGGAGAAATAGATCATCAACCGACAAAACGCCATCAAGGTATGGAAAACTTTCAATGTCTTTGGCAACTCTTATTTCATATATAAGTAACATTTTGGTTCCATCCAAGCAGATCTATTCGAGGACTATATATGTCATAGTTCCTCAACTGATAGACTGATACCATGTTGATTTACCAATTATTTTACCGATAACTTCATAGTGAAATTTGTAATTCTATGAATTTCATTTCACTTGGTAAAAATGAGAATTGATAACCCAGTATCATGCGTTAAAATTAATAAGTAATACCTACATGTAGTTCCTCCTTTTTACTTAATCTTTTCTAGTTCGTGATTTATTGAAATTTATGCAAAACTTGTTAGAATTTGCGAGTGGTTAGAATTTCATTTGGCTCAATTTGAAATGTTTGCGGTGTTTCTGGTTTGCGGACCGTTGTTCAAGGAATTTAATTGAGACAAGGAAAAATAAAAGACGAAGACAAATTTAACGGACTGTCAAAACTTTCCACTATATGATTAAAGTCGCTACAACTATACAGAATTTTCACTTGCCAAAACACATCCCTCAAGTATTACAAGAAAAATATAACAAGCTTTATCGCATCTACTAATTTCTACCCTTTGCCCAACCAGCAAACAACACAAGAAATCTCAAGACGCTAGGCTATTATTTTTCTTCACAAGACTCTCTGACCCGACCCAAGTGACACCGAGAAAATCACCTAATTTTTTACGCCTAATTTTTTACGCTTTGAACAAACTACAAAGAGTTACAAGAAAACTTTTCAAGATGCTAGACTCACCCATTTTCTCTCAATTCGCTTGTATCACTTGTGTATAAAAGAAAAAGAAAACATCTCTATTTATAGGCTTCGTTTCCTTGAAAGACAAGACAATCCTTCTATAATTTAGATTTCTTTTCCTCCTAGAATTCTTCTCCTTTTCCCTTTCCTTTTCCTTTTCAACTTTGCATTATTTTTTACAACAAACCCAACAATCTCCACCTTGTCAAAATAAGCCAAAATTTTCATCTTCTCCAGTCTTGTACACAATACTTGAGAAATTATCAGGCAAGCCTTTGACACACTTTGACAGTCTCATACTCCACCACATGAGTATATATAACCACTTAGAATTAACAACAAATTCCAAGCATTTTATCGGCTCAATGTCGAAATAAACCTGCTGAAATTTGTGGTGCAACTCTCGCATTGACTTTCCAGAGAGCTCATCAGCTATCGACATTACTACAAACACACACCTTGCATCACCGCCAACTAATACCGTGTGTAAATACAACCGCTAGAAGTAACACACATCCTTTACCATGGCACCTAGCGACACGTCATAGGGATGTACTCACATACTTCATAGCACATCTCCACCGCCCTCACACCAAGAGAGTCGGATTGTCCAAATCCGAAGAGTAGCCGAACCTGCTCCACCTGGACAATCTCTTCCGATCTATCAGCTAGTCTACAACACCAACAAGTTGCAACAACCACCAGTCCCCATACGATCTCATTGAGAATTTTTGTATTTGCACCAACTCGCAAAGAACTAAACAATTTTTCCAGGTGCAACAAATTTGAAGAACCTCTTGCTAGATACACTTCTCCAAATTGACGCCATAGTTCCTTCACAAGAAATATTTTATGAATATTTACAAGAATATTTCTGGCTAGATGCAGACACATCCTGATTCCAATTTTCAAATATAAATCTTCCCAATCACTATCGCTCATACTGGTTCCAGCAACTTTGTTAGAACAAGGAGAAGATTTTCCTTTGAAAGCTTTAAATTGCCCATTCAGAATCAGTAAATTCCAGACTTGTTCTAACGACAAGTCAAACTTGATTCTCACCACTCCGTACGCCATTTTTTCCTATGTTCCACCTCGAACAAAACCTGACACTCTGATACCATTGTTGGAAATTAAAGTAAATTCCCCAATTACGCCCGCAGGACCATTGTTCAAGGAATTTAATTGAGACAAGAAAAATAAAAGACGAAGACGAATTTAACGGACTGTCAAAACTTTCCACTATATGATTAAAGTCGCTACAACCATACAGAATTTTCACTCGCCAAAACCCATCCCTCAAGTATTACAAGAAAAATATAACAAGTTTTATCGCATCTACTAATTTCTACCATTTGCCCAACCAGCAAACAACACAAGAAATCTCAAGACGCTAGGCTACTATTTTTCTTTACAAG